>JZKD02S1822721.1:64286-79615 GCA_000966675.3 Picea glauca
TTAAGTGCTTGCACCATTATTTCACTTCTGGTACCTGAGCTCGTCAATTGGCATATATACACCCTCCCAAATGAAAAACGACCAGATGGGTTTTGAATGTCGGGGTGTCAGTATGGTGTGTGTCACTTTGTACGTGCCCAAGCTTCTTGAGGGGAGTGTGAAGCTTCATTCAACAGCGTGGTCAATGTTTTATTTTCATAAGTTGTTAGTAAGATCCTACTCCATGAGGACATAGATACTATCTGTCTTCATTTCATGTCATACAAATAGTATACGAGATCAAAGGTCAATCCGGTCATTTTCCCATATTTTCTAAGTGTGTCCTGATGATTATATGAGATCAAAGAAGGCTCAATCTTATTTCTAGCATGATCGTTCTAGATTCTTTGGTCCATGGGAGTGTCGCGGATTATTTTCATATCCTAAATTGGTCTTTTTTATATATTCATATATCTTGTAATGTAAGGGTTAATGATTGAATTGAGATTGGAAAAGACCAGTCCGATTTGTTGATACCTTTTATTACAGTGTGATAAAAATGGATTGATGAGAATTTTATAGGTTCTACAAATCATTTCCTAATACAAAGTGGAGTTCTGGTTAATGGTGTTTTTTAAAATTCGTGAATGAAAGTATATAACCTCGTTGATCAGTTGTAAAGGGCCTACCAATCTAGAATGCATAGATAACTTTTATTTTGTTTTAGTTAGCTCAGTTGGAAATTTCGATTTGGTTATGTATCTAATATTTAGATTACCTTACCATCAATAGACCTCTAGTGTGTTTTACATTGAGATAGCTTAAACCAATTGATTTTTTTCTCTTTCAATAGATACATCTAGTTGTTAATTTATCACTTTTAGCTTGTCTTGATATATTGACTCCTTCATTTCTTTTGTACTATTGTAATTTAATGGACTTTGAATTATCACATTTGTTAGAATGTTTTTGAGAACTGAATCAATCATTGTTTATAAGTATAGGAACACTTAAAGTGAAAGTTTATACTTTAATCCTTTTGTAATATCAGACCCAAAAGACCAATAGACCAATAACTGATTTTATTGTGGTCTAACAATTTTTTTTGATTAAATATATATTTTTAGATGAAGAACAAGATCTTGCTTGAGTCATATTTACATGAAGATAGTTCATATGGATGTAATGTGAAGTTCTACCACAAGAGTTGTTACACTTAAAATATAAACCATGAATGCAAGTGTGAAAATTCGTCATTAGTTCTTTGTGTTTAGTTTAACTTGCAGATTCTACTTCTTTCCTTTCTGGCTAATAATTTCAAKATTGTATCAASAGCATATTTGTAAAAGTTTGACTAGTGMTTTATTAATTGATTTGAACATTATATTGAATGGTGTTGTTTCTTTSTGTTTCATGTTTATTAGTTTAATTCACACTAATTTTAACTCATTTATTTGATTATTCAATCATTTCTTTGAGTGCAAAAACACTTCATTCTCAAGTGAAATATCGTAACACACCCSTGTCAATGAGACTCAAACTAATGAGATAAWWATAGATTTTATATTTGATTTTTCTTTCTAAGTATTTGTTATTCCTTCATACACCAAAATATTAAGTGTTTATTGATTGTAGGAGATTCCATTAGAAACATATCTATGCATAGATAAAACATCTTGGAATAGTATGTGGTGCCATTGTTCATCTTGATACATATATATGAATGTAAGTTAAGGTGTCCAAAATTTAGATTTTACTTACTTGAATTCCTTTTTGTGTGATGTGAATGCATTATTTCTTTTTGGATTGATACTTTTGGTAGATAGACTTCACCCTTTTCCCTGCACATACTGTGTTTACAACTCGCAAATCTAAGCCCCAGATTTATAGATAAAAGTAACAAGGTTTATTAAATGACAAATAAATAACTTGATGGTACCATAGTAGTTTCATTGAAAATTTAATAAGTTGATGGCTTTGTTCCTAAGCACTTTGATTTTTTGGTCTAGTATGTGCACTAGTTCCACCTGGACGTCCCCTTCATGTTCCACCTAGATAAAAATCAAATAAATCAAATGATTAGAATCAAGCACATCCTTTTTTAATAAAGACACATGAAACGTGTTATGAATTCTCATGGATGCATGTAATGCTAGCATGTGTGCAACTAGACCTATCTTTTTTAAGACCTCTAAAGCCCCACAATATATCGTTGCCAACTTTGGACAACTTGTTAATTTTAGTGATCTTATCTTGGATTTAAATTTTAAAAAAAAACATTCTCCCCCAATTTGAATTCTCTATGTGTTCTTATTTTATCATCAAATCGCTTCTTCCTATCTTGTGCAACTTTCAAATTTTGTCTTATCTTTACCAGTTTTTCTTCTATTTCCCTTAACAGTTATGGCCCAATCATGGATTTATCTGTTGCATTTTCTTCCATACAATGCTTCCAATGGGACCATCTTCAATTATTCTTGATTCCCATTATTTTAAGCAAACTCAACTAAATGGGTATAGTCCTCCCACCTAGAAGGATTGTCCATTACATACATTCTCAACATATATTCAATTATCTAATTAATTATCTTTGTTTTCTCATCATCATATAGTGATTTCTATCATATAAATGTTTTCAATATTATCTTCCATATGAGTTACTTTTACCGAAATGAAATGTGTAACCTTTGTAATATTTTCCACCACTACCATGATGGAATCATGTTTTTCCTTCTTGTCCTGGGAAACTTGGTAATACAATCAATAGTAACAACTTTGCATTTTCATTCAGGAATGGGAAAGGGATAAAATTATCTCACTAGATGTCTATGCTCAACCTTTACCTTCTGAAATTCCATACATCTGGAAAAATAATTACTGACACCTCTCTTCATTCCAGGACAAAAATATTGGCCTCTTATATCTCTAATAGTTTTATGGTATTCTAAGTGTCCAACATATGGCAGATTGTGTGTATCCTTTAAAACAAAAAATTTCAATTCCTGAGAATTAGGAACATAAACTATGTTGTGGAATAAGAGGATTCCATCATTTTCTAATTTTTGATCCTTATATTTATCTTGTACATTATTATGTTGTAAGATTTCTTTAAATTGCACATAACGTTGATATATTGTTACAACCTATAGAATAATATAGTTTAAATCTATCTTGTACATACTAATGGTTGTAGCATGCATTTTATGCACCCTTCTAGTGAGTGCATCGTACACCTTATTCTCCTTTTCCTTATGTGCTTAATTTCAAGGTCATATTCACTGAGAAATTCTAGACATCTAGTTTGTTTTTCGTTTAGCATCGACTCTTCAAACAAGTATTTTAGACCACTATCATATGTCATCAACTCAAATTTTCTTCCCATAAGGTAATTCCTCCACATCCTTAAAGAATGTACTATATATACCAATTCTAAGTCACGTGTGACATAATTTATTTCATGCTCCTTAATTTCTTGGACTCGTACACCAAATTATGTATCCATTTTGTGCAAGGAATCCACCAATCCCTTCCTTGCATGCATATGTGCTCACAAAAAAATCCTCCAGATCTGGAATTTTTAATATAGGTGTAATAGTTAGTAATTTATTTAGGTGATGGAAATTTTCTTCACCCTTAACACTCCATTCAAAATTTACTCCTTTCTTTTGAAAATTTTTAATATAGGTGTAATAGTTAGTAATTTATTTAGGTGATGGAAATTTTCTTCACCCTTAACACTCCATTCAAAATTTACTCCTTTCTTTTGAAAATATGTCATTTGGTGTGAAATCTTGGATAATCCAACAAGCAATCTCTTGAAATAACCAGATAGACCCATAAATGATATAACCTAAGAAATTTTTGTTGGTGTTGGCCAACTATTGTTTTCTTTAATATTTTCTTGATCAACTACTATGCCATCTTTTGAAACAATGTGATCCAAATAATGCATATACTTTTGATAAAAGGTGCATTTAGTAAACTTAGCATACAATTGTTGTTGTGTCAATACTTGTACCACCATCCTAAAACGTTTCTCATGCTCCTCCTCTATCTTGGAATAGATAAGAATATCATCCAAAAATACAATCACAAACTTGTCTAGTAAATCTTTGAAAAATCCATTCACCAGGAACATAAATGTGGTGGGTGTATTTGTCAACCAAAAAGGCACCACTACAAATTCATAGTGTCCATAACTTGTCCTAAAGGTTGTTTTTCTAGTATCTTCTTCTCTGATTCTAAGTTGAAGATAGTATATTGTAAATTCAATTTTGGAAAAACTATGTTCTCCCTTCAGTGGATAGAAAATATCATCAATCCTCGAAAAAGGATATTTATTATTGACTATAACCTTGTTTAATTTTATGAAGTCAATACATAACCTCAACGTTCCATATTTTTTCTTAACAAAGAGAACCAGGGAACCCCAATGTAACATCCCTCTCTTGCACGCACTGAACAAACTTATTCTTTGAGGACACTTGCCCACAAGTGATCTAGATTATTATATTATTAAACATTTGATTTTGATAATGAGGTGTAATGGGTTGATGACATGTTGTTTTGTTGCATTGACATAGACATGTGATTTTGACACGGTCTTACTGAGTGTGCAAGATTTTTAGCCTCAAGGATGCAGAGGCATCGATGGAACCCCTTGGACTCTGGATTGAGTCAGGGAGTGAACTATTGGGGTTTGATTGTTTTATATATGATATTAGTGCATCTGATTAGATGATATGATTATGGATATATTTCTGACATGATTCGTTGATGATGCAGGCTGACAATAGATTGCTGACCAAAATCACATATGGAGTAGAGGGGTCATGCACGACTACCAGAGATGTTGAGGGGGAGGTGTGGATAACAGCCCTGCCACAACCTACTAGCACTCCCGTCGTGGCTCGAACTATAGGTTAACAATTACCTAGTTCGAGAGGACCCACGATTCCATGAGGGAAGACTGCGATAGTCGCTCACGATGATTCTAAGGGGCGTGCAATAAGGTAGGGGTCTTATTCCTTAGAGGCCCTTAGTCTCCCACAAGATCACCTGGTGGAGTAATGACTCCAGGGGTTTTTTGATGTCTACCAAGTCAGTCAAGAGGTGATTGGCACCCTTGGAGCACATGGTGCGTCCTAAAGGGAACGTTGCACAAGAAAAATGGAAAGAGGCGAGTGGCACCCTTGGAGCACATAGTGCGTCCTGAAAGGAACGTCGCGCAGGAGAAACAAAAGGAGGCGAGTGGCACTCTTGGAGCACCTAGCGTGTCCTGAAGGGAACGTCACATTTTTAATTAATAAATGAATAAACCTATATGGCCTTAGTATAAATAACGTGATAAGAAAAATTTAAAACAAATTCCCTAATAAAATGTCGTCCATCCTCGAAAATTAAAATCTAGGTCTAGGTGAAACCTGCGGTAAAAGAAAATTATGTTTGTAAAAATAAAAATAAAAGAATTAAAATGTTAATCATCTTCAATCATGTGTTGAGAAGGGGCTGAGTAATTCTTTTATATTTATAAAAAAATATTTTGGGGGATAAAATTAAAAAAAGGGGAAATAATTGTTTTATCCCTTATTCTAATTAAAATTTATTAATTAAAAACAAAAAAGAGAAAAAGTTAATTTCTACACCTGTCATTTGAGTTTTAAATAAAAAGGGAAAGAGGGAAATCTAAAGGAATTAGAAAACTAGGAAAAAATGGTAAACATAAAAAAAATAAAAATGGGAAACAAAGAAAAAGAAGAAAGTCCAACTTAGTAAGGTATCTAGCATTTTAAGAACCTTTCAAATTAAACTCAACTAGTGAATTAGTAAGGGGGAAAGTCATTAAAATTTGTAAGGGGATATGGGGACACCTAGGAGCGATTCTAGAAATGATTTTAGGTGGGTGAGGGAAATAGGAATAATTAATTAATTAATGAAATTAATTTATGGAGGAATGTAGAGGATGGGTGACACATGTACGGGGAGGATTTTTATGAATTAAATTATTAAACATTTAATTAAATGGGATTTTGGGGAAGTAAAGGACTTCGAAACTCTATATAATGGAGGGAGGAGAAGGATGATGGATCGCTTCTATGATGCTTAACGTTACATTGTAGAAATTTATACTTGACTAACTTAGCTTGTGGAAGTTGGGATACCCAGCTCGGTGAGAAGTGGTAGCTCGACCTTGCGAGGCGAGCTGGGAGATAGTTGATTCTCTGGTTAGTGTGTGTGGCCCCTTTTTTGGCTTGAGGGGATAAGGGGGAAGAAGAGTACCCCTAGTGTTGGTTGGGAGGTACCGGTAAAGTCTCATCGGTCGCAAAGAAGGAGCTACACGGAGCGCGCAGGACAATAACTCAGAGCAGGCTACTTGGGATATGGTACGCTTCCTTATTTCTGCATGGTAGATTATTAGTATATTTTACCCTCTCAGTCTGTATGTTTAATTGGGTAAGGAAAATGATTGACTTATCCTTTTAATTGATGATTGATTTTCCCTATAGCCTTAAGCTCGTTGTTGATTGACTCCCTCGACTTTCGATCCCTCCATGTCTTGACTGTCCTATGGTTTTATTGATTTGTAATGATTGCAGATTTTTTTTTTTTTCCCTTTGTCCCTAACTCATCAGTCCACACTTGAGCAGTCGTCCAGGATCCTAATATACTGTCGTCACTTCGGTGTTAATAGACTTATGGATATAAACACCCTTCTTTTTTGTGTGTGGATGATGAGCGAAGGATGTTCCTGCCAGTCGTCTACCCTTATTAGTTGTTCTAGGTAGTGTGTTGCCTTGCACCTTGATGCAATTAATTAACCCTAAAATTTATTGATTGATGGCGAAGTTTTTTTTTCCTCTACGTTTTTCTATCTTGTTGGATTTTCACTAGTTTTATTTACCTTCGCACTCTACCTTGAAGACGATTCACACTGTTTTTTTCACCACTAGTAAGGACTGCGCTTTTTCCATTGCCAGACTACATTCCTTGCTTGATTAAGTCTGTTGTTCATTTGTTTGCCTAGTGATTGCCACTTCTTCAGTTGCATTTCGTTGATTTGGGGGGGGACGAAATTTTGCTTAGCGAATTTTAATTCTGGTCAGATTGTTTAAATTTCCAATGTGTATTGTTGAAGACGAATTATACTTTGGGCCTTTTTTTTGGATATAAACTCAACATATTAATTTATTTGAATGTTAAACTCAGCGAATAAAATGGTCAGTCCTCTATGCACTAGATTTAGGCCTCTATGCAGATTGAATATGGCATTGCCTTTGCTTGAATCTACTTGTTTATTTGAAAGCCATAGAGGACATCGGCGTCCCGAACTCGTTAGAACTCATGTAGTTTTTTTTTGAATTTTTATTTCATCTCTTAGAGATTTTACCATCCCAGAATTAAATTTGGCTTCCACAATCTTGATCTGATCTTGTTTCGGACTCCATCTTGAGTTTGGTTCAAGCGAACTCTGCTCTTCATTCTCTGATAATGCATCTGTACACTATTACAGCTCTCTGGACTCTATTTTACATTTTACATGTTGTAATTACGTTGAATAATTGTACATCTACATGTATAAAATTATAAATAACTTTGATTGCAGAATAAACCCGAAATTACCACCGAGAATTTCTATTAAAAATCCCACCTAAACCTCCCGACCATATTTAGAGTTTCATTTGAACCCAACAAACCAAATTTACATTTAAGTTAAAACTGATATCTAAAGAACATGGAAAGCAATAACTCTATGCACATTATGAAACCAATTACTATAAATGAAACCAACAGTTGCATCGATTTTCATTTACTGATCTGAGCTACAGGCATTGAAGACTGTATTATTCCACGATTATTGCTCTACGTTTTCTTTCGGTTTTTTTTCCTGCGTCAATACGAGTTACATGCCTGCGTTTTCGTTTTCATGTGGCTGCGTGTTGGGGATGGGACTTACCTAGGTTGGGTGTGTGCCTGCGTGTTGGGCTATGATTTACAATGCTGAGTGTGTGAATGTGTGTATGGTGGCGATTTTCACATGGATGCATGTTATGCATAGTTCCTAAAATGGATATCACCTTAATGTAATAAAGTTAGTGCTATCAATGATGTGTAGTGACTTCATGAGGATCTCACTATACATAATTACTACTGACAGTAAAATTTGGTAGTAAATCTGGATGGGACGCCAGCGTTGATAGTACCCCTAATTAATGGACAACCCTTTGTGTGATGTGTTTAATTTAGTCAGCCTTATAGTAATTGCATACAACATGTGAATAGACTGGAATACCTAATTTGGGTACCTTCCTTTGTACAACTAACCAACAACTTGGAAATCGCCTGCTTTAATGACCCTGTCTTGTCCCAACAGTTTCCTTTATTTTTATTGACAGCTTGTCATTTTTAGTTCGGTCAATATATCTAGATGACATGTCGAGATTTAATTTGTTCATAAGTGTTATAATGGTAGTATCCTGCATTAATGTTGTTAATGTTGTTATTTAATGTTAATGGCTAGTTATATTGAGATTTTGGATTAATTTAGAATTGCCCAGATGGATTGTAATAATGATTAAAATTGGATTGGTGAGTAATGACTAAATTGCAAATTTTAGACTTGCTAATTTGATTTATAATTGAGGTTAGATTGTATTTATTGTTTATAGATCTAGTATTGATTACTTAGACTTTCTAAATTGATTGTATTTAATTTTAGAGGGTGCATTAATGACTAGTTGTAAATTAGACGTGCCCCTTTTAGAATGGTAACCAATGTTAAAATAGATTGTAATCATTGACTAATTTAGACTGGATGAATGGTTGGTTCATTGACGATGTCGTGTATTGGCTTATGTCATCCCTTGTTTTTATCCTCTGGCATTTCGTCGACCTATTGTTGGGTTATGGGTGTGGTTCTCCTTTCGGTATTTGGTTTGTAGCCCGTCAGATTATTTAGAGTCCTTGTTCCATATAAGATGTGTTGTGCCAAGTTTATTGACGTGTCTATCACCTCGGGACGACATGATTCCTAATGAGGGGATCATGTCACACCCTATTGGATAACGACGATCAAGAACTTGGCCAGAGTCGGTGAATTCTGTGTTGGTGTTGTTGAAGCATGTGAGTTCGCTTGGGCACATGGATTGAACCCCTTCATGCATTTGGTTTGCACGCCTTGAGGCTCTAGTCTTGTTTTTCAAGGCCATTTTTTCGGGAGGGGGAATTTGTCCCTTAGCTTGTAGGTGTGTCTTGTGTGCATCGGGCAGGTAGTCGTTCCTCCTTGTTTCCCTACACATGTTTCGTCCAGTTTCCCTTGTGCTAATGAGTGGAGTCATAGTTTCCTGTTGCATGGACTGCATGCTTGCATTTATCGTCAGTGGTGTGGTTAAACTGTTGTCGTTGCCACCTTCTTTCTTGAAAACAAAAAAAATTGCACCATTGTTTCACCTTGTAGTCGTAACGAAGGGGCATCACATGTGGCATCAGAACGGGGTTCAACTCGCGACTTGGGATCACCACAACTTTTGTTTCTATGATTTTGATTATAATGTTGTTAGTTGAGTTGACTTGTATTCATGCAGGTAATCATGGTTAGAGGACGTCGCGAAGGAAGAGGACGGGGTGCTAGGGGAGGACGATCGATGCCTCTAGTAGCATCCACGCCTGAGGGGTCTAACCCCCAGGGAGACGAACAGGTTGTCAGGCAGGATCACATAGCGGTGGGTGCTATGGTTGGAATGATGAGATCTTTTCAGCTCATGTCTAAGGCACTGATCAACCGTTTTGACAGAGATAAGGCCAGGGCACCAACACCCCCTGAGGGTGCACCACATGCTCTGGTTGGTACTGGTAACATTCACTGTGAACTTGAGAAGGTCAAATTTCCCGAGTTCTTTGGTGCCTCAGATGGCGCAACTACTAAGGCATGGTTGGAGAATATGGCAATGTGCTTTGTGCTTCGCGACTTTACCTCCAACATGCAGGTCTACATGGCGGTCATGGGAACTATTCGAGGAATGGTTTTGAGAGAGGTACCTATCCCAGGAATTCATTGAGATTCAACTCAATGAGTTCAATGCCTTACAACAGGGGGACTGTATGGTACCCGAGTACGAGGCCTGTTTTATGGCGTTGCTTCGGTATGCTCCGCATCTTAATACTGAGAAAATTAAGGTCAACAGGTTTTTGTTTGACCTTAATGGCAACATACATGCAAAGGTTAGGATTATGATGCCTTAGACCTTGCATGATGTCATCCAGAAGGCCCTCATAGTAGAGGAGGATCTTATCAGCGAGGGTTAGAGCAGGACTCCAATGAGACCAGTAGAGAAGGTGTCATCTGGAGCGTAGTAGCATCAGACACCAACCAAACATATGCCATGATATTGTGCCTTCTAGAGGGCATCCACTTTCACTACACCTCGGTGACCGACGCCTCAGCAGCGGACACCTTAGCGGGGACCACAACATCAACAACAACGTCGACCACAACAATAACAGTTTAGGCCCGTTCAACAGAATAGACCAGGATTCCAGGAAGGTGGGCTGCCATCTTCTACTTGGGTACCAGGAGTAATGGACCAAAGAAGGGGTGTTGGATGTGTGGAGAGCCACACTACCATCATGACTGCCCTATGGAGCGGAATAAAGCATCTGGATTAGTCAGACCCACTACCGTGGGAGATATGGGCAAGGCCCATCGGATTCATGCAGCGGTGAATAACTGCTAGGCAGATCACCAGTCGACTATTCTCGGGATGTCAAGTACCGGTGCTGACCAGACCCTTAGTATTTTGATAGATCTTGGTTCTACCGAGAGTTTCATTTCTGGTGCCGCGTTAAAAAGGATTAAGGTAAAGGTAGTCGAACAGGATGAGTTTAGCTTCGTAGAGATGGCTTCAGGAGCCAAACAAAAGGTTGGAGGAAAGGTTATGGGCTATACCCTTAACCTAGGAGAGTTTTTCACCAGGGCCAACCTGTATATCACGATATTAGGATCTTACAAAGTCATGATCGATATTGACTGGTTGGAATCGCATGAGGCGATACTCAACTGCAAGAACAAACGGTTGAGCTTGGTAAATGATGTGGGGAAAATACATGTGATTGTAGGATGGAACCATGGAGTTTCCCTGAGTTTCATCTCTTCCTTGCAGCTACGGAAGAGCATGTGCAAGGGATGTAAGATTTATACGATCCTTGCATTAAACAAGAAGGGAGTAGCGGAAGGTATAGAACACCTTCCGGTGGTGAGAGAATTTATGGATGTCTTCCAAGAGGAGTTAATTAGGATGCCACCGGAGAGGGAATTGGAGTTTACTATAGACCTAAAATTGGGGACTGAACCGATAGTGAGAACGCCTTATCAGATGTTGACCCTAGAGTTACAGATGTTGAGAATGCAACTGAAGGAATTGATGGACCTGGGATTGATACATCCAAGTGTGTCACCATGGGGTGCGCCTATTATTTTCATACGAAATAAGGATGGTTCTTGGAGTCTCTACATTGACTATCGTCAATTGAACAAGGAAATGATCAAGAATCAATATCCATTGACAAGGATTGATGATCTGTCTGATAATAAGAAGGGTGCGACAATGCTCTCAAAGATCGATTTGTGATCAGGGTATCACCAGTTATAGATCAAGGAGGATGATTTCCTTAAGACCACCTTTAAGACGAGGTTTGGAAATTACGCATTTATTGTTTTACCATTTGGACTGACAAATGCCCTAGGGGTATTTATGAGTTTGATGAACAGGGTTTTCCATGAGTACTTGGACAAGTTCATCCAAGTATTCATTGACAATATTTTGATTTACTCTCGGACGACGGAGGAGCATGACGAGCACTTGCACTTGGTACTACAGTTTCTTCGAGAGAACAAATTGTATGGGAAGTTGTCCAAATGCTCATTTTATCAATCGAAGATTCACTACTTAGGGCATGTCATCTCCGTTGAAGGTATCTCTGTGGATCCAGCAAAGGTCGAGGCTATTATGGAATGCCCTATGCCGACGAACATCTCAGAAGTATGTAGCTTCATGGGTTCTGCAGGATACTATTGACGGTTCGTCAAGGTATTTTCGAAGATAGCAATTTCGATCATGGAGTTGCAGAAGAAGAACAAGATTTTTTTTGGAACAAGAAATGCGTGGAAGATTTTAGGAGGATAAAGGAGCTGTTGACAATGGCACCGATACTAAAGGTCCCTAACATGGATACAGACTTATTGGTATGCACTAACGCATCCAGGGAAGGCTTAGGTGAAGTATTGATGCAAGACGGACGAGTGATCTCTTACATCTCAAGGAAACTGAGAATGCATGAGGAGAACTACGCGACGCACGATTTGGAATTGTTAGCCATCATATATGCCTTGAAGGTTTGGAGACACTACCTTGTTGGACGAAAAATTGAACTAAAGATGGACCACTGTGGACTACAACACATCTTTACGCAAAGTAACCTAAATGCACGAAAATGGAGTTGGTCGGAGTTGCTCAGTGAGTACGACTTCGAGATTACTTACATAAAAGGAACAGTGAATCGAGTGGCAAATGCATTGAGTCGGAGACCATGCATCTTTTTGGTTTTTCATCTTCAGACGAATCTACGTGAAAAAATTATAACTTTACAGCATGACGATGACTGATACAAAGAGGTCGAGGGTTTTATCGGACAAAACACAATGATGGTACAAAGATTTGAAGGATTTACGTTTTATGACGATGGATTATTTAGGTTTAAAAATTGGATTTACGTATTGTCGAACAACGAGTTGAGGAGCTTGATCCTAAGTGAGGCTCATAGAGCAGTATACATGGCTCACCTGGGAGTCACGAAGATGAGGGAAGACCTTAAACCGTTATTCTTCTGGAAGGGAATGAAGGAAAACATAGTCAACTATGCGGCCAGATGTCTATAATGTCAGCAGGTAAAGGCTGAACATAGACACGCAATAGGATTACTACAACCACACGCTATTCCAGAATCAAAATGGGAGTTTGTTTTGATGGATTTTATTATTGGATTTCTACTGACGATAAGGAGACACGACTCGATTTTCATAGTAGTAGACACTCTGACAAAGAGGGCTCACTTTATTCTTGTGTGTACGACATATCAAGCACTTGACATCGCTAGAGTTTTCATCAGTGAGATTGTGAGGTTGCATGGCATGCCTAAGAGGCCTTGTGAACCCAACTTAATTTCAATACTGCATATCACCCGGAGACTGACGAGAAGATCAAACGAATGAACCAGTCCCTAGAGGACATGTTGTGCATGTACGTGATGGACCAACAAAAGCATTGGGAAGAATTCTTTCCACTGGTGGAATTCTCTTATAACAATAGTAACCAAAGCACAATTAAGATGGCTGCTCCTTTCGAGTTTCTTTATGGGTGACCATGTTAGATGCCTTTGAGTTGGGATCGACTTGAGGATAGGGTCCTGGTAGGACCAGAAGTGATCCAAGATATGGAAGAGAAAATGAAAACAATAATACAAAGGATTAAATAAGCACAGGATCGTCAGAAGAGTTATGTCGATGCGCATCGTGTCGACCGTAGTTACGAGGTTGGTGATCGAGTATTCTTGTAGGTTAAACTACATAAGAGTTCGATCAAGTTTGGAAAGGGAGATAAACTCTCTCCTACGTTCTTGGGACCTTTCGAGATTGTGGAGAGGAAGGGGCTCATGGCCTATCAACTAGCTTTGCCTAATTCCTTGAGGCATATGCACGATGTTTTTCACCTATCTGTTTTGAGACATTATATTAGTGATCCTACACATGTTATTGACATGAGTTCCTTGTAGGTATCGGATGAGGGGGATCTCATGGCTGAGCCGATCCGCATCTTGGATCATCACATTCGATAGCTACAACATAGAACAGTAGAGCAGGTCAAGGTCCAGTGGGACAACTATAGTTCACACTTGGCAACCTGGGAGGATGCATATGATATGCGCCATCAGTTTGCATTTTTGTTTTATAGATAGACTTATGATACTGTGATCCACATTGCATCGACACTTATATACTGTGAAACGTCGAGATGAATTTTAGACCAAGAGGGGGTGTGTGCAACATCCCTCTCTTGTGCGCACTGAACAAACTTATTCTTTGAGAACACTAGCCCACAAGTGATCCAGATTATTATACTATTAAACATTTGATTTTTATTATGAGGCGTTATGGGTTGATGACATGTTTTTTTTTCTTCATTGATATAGACAGGTGCTTTTGACTCAGTCTTACTGAGTGTGTAGGATTTTGGACCTCGAGGATGTAGAGGCATCGATGGAACCCCTTGGACTTTGGATCGAGTCGGGGAGTGAAGTATTGGGGTTTGATTGTTTGATATGTGATATTAGTGCATGTGATTAGATGATATGATTATGGATACATTTCTGACATGATTCGTTGATGATGCAGCCTGACGATATCTTGCCGACCAAACTCACATGTAGAGTAGAGGGGTCACGCATGACTACTAAGGATGTTGAGGGAGAGGTGTGGAGAATAGCCCTGCCACAACCTGCTAGCACTCTCGTCATGGCTCGAACTGTAGGTTATCAATTACCTTGTTCAAGAGGACCCATGATGCCATGACTAGGGTAGACTTCGACAATCGTTGACGATGATTCTAAGGGGCGCAAAATAAGGGAGGGGTCTTATTACTTAGAGGCCCTTAGTCTCCCACAATATCAATTGGCGGAGTATTGAATCCATGGGTATTTGATGTCTACCAATTCTTTCAAGAGGCGAGTGAAACCCTTGGAGCACATGGTGCGTCATGAAGGGCACATCGCACAAGAAAAATGGAAAGAGGCGAGTGGCACCCTTGGAGCACGTAATGCGTCCTGAAGGGCATGTCATGCAAGAGAAACAAAAGGAGGTGAGTGGCATCCTTGGAGAACCTAGTGCGTTCTGAAGGGCACGTCATGTTGTTAATTAATAAATGAATAAACCTAGATGGCCTTAGGATGAATAACCTGATAAGAAAAAATTAAAACAATTTCCCTAATAAAATGTCACCCAACCTTGAAAATTAAAATCTAGGTCTAGGTGAACCCTGCGATAAAAGAAAATTATGTTTGTAAAAATAAATAAATAAAAATGTTAATCATGTTCAATCATGTGTCGAGAAGGGGGTGAGTAATTCTTTTAAATTTATAAAAAAATCTTTGGGGGATAAAATTTAAAAAAGGGGAAATAATTGTTTTGTCCCTTATTCTAATTAAAAATTATTAATTAAAAGAGAAAAAGGGAAAAAGTTAATTTCTACACCTTCCATTTGAGTTTTAAATAAAAACGGAAAGATGGAAATCTGAAGGAATTA
>JZKD02S1822722.1:2514-13179 GCA_000966675.3 Picea glauca
ACAAGATGATTCAAAATGAAAATGTCTCCTTGGTATATATAGGAGACTAGGAGGTATAATTACAAATAATGGCTTAAAGCCAACATAATTAAAATAACATTACTAATCTAAATTGAAACTAATGGCCTAAATCCGACATAAATAAAATAGCATTACTAATCTAATATGCCCCAATTAAGGGGTAATGAGCCAATATTAGGGCTTAACAAATTGCTAAATTTAGCACCTTTGCTAAAGTTTACGCCCCCACCAATTCTAAGATCCATTAAAAATATGCATGGATATAGCGCTAATATTGACTCTTGAACAAAAAAACTTCCCGAAGAATAATCTCCCATAGCTGTCGTGGTGGTCTGACATCACTATGTTGACATGTTGTGGACAGAGGGGTGACATGTGTCACTCGAAAATAGGCTAAAGAGATGTCCCAAAATGCTGGAGATGAGTGTCATGTGTCTTCGACGCTTTGGATCTTGGGGGGAATTGTTTGTATATCTCATATAATTCCCAGAGTAATACGTGCCCAGAATGATGTGGCGGCCTGGGGCTAATATGCAGTCACAACTTTTGATGGATGAGCACCATGTGTCCTTGGCCTCTATCTCCAATGTGAGATTAGGCTATGACCTGACACCTACTCAAAAGACACTCCAAAATTCTGTGCTCCGACTGATTCCAAACTTCCACAAACATAAACCTTCGGAATGAAGTTCTTGTAGAGTGTTGGATATCATGACACATGTCCTCCTTGATCCAATGACTCAAATGAACTCTGGTGCTCCTGCCTCTAGGTGTTCAGGTCCCATTACTTCAACATTATTCCAAAGACTTTCCCCCAGGCTGGTAGATATTCTGCCACGCGTCCTCTTCCATGTATGACTGAGGTATACTCGGGATCCTATCTCTTCGAGAGTTCTGTGTCTCCACTCTGCTACTTTCTTCCTGAGTACTATTGCTCTGGACTTCTCAATATGTTGACATGCATCATCTAGTGATCAACAAACCATATTTACTCCACTGCTTCAAACTATGAGAGTTTTGAATGTATGGCTCTTTCGATCCTCCAGAGAGCCACACTTCCGGAGTGAGGAATCTAGCGTTGCGTTTCTTGTTATTTTGGATGGCCGAGATGAAATGCGGGCTTTGGAGCTACAAGAGTTTCACACACTCCTCAACTGTAAAATCCTGTAGTGAATTTTCTCCAGAGTTTCATATCCTTCTCCACGAGGCCTCTACATTGTCTTCCCACCATCGATCTCTCTCTAGTGAGATATGACAATCGAGACTAAATATTTAGTTAGATATGATGGTTGAAAATCAAATCCATACTACTTGCATTTTCCCACTCGAAATGGGTGGCCTTTGAATGTTACACTTGACACTTCTTGTGTAGACTGAGAACTTGGATGACCTGTTTCCATTGACAACTATATGTAATAAAAATATGGCTACATTCCAACATGGTAAATGATGAGATAAAGTCTAATATAAAAAGAGACATAAATGAGTCTATAACAATGAGAATCATGCATAGAGAAGTGCATAGCTATTGGTAAGATAATGAGCATATTTTGAAATCCTAGGAAGAGATACTATAAAGTTTTAACATGTTGTAGAGGCAAGCCAATAAAGACTCTGACATAAAGGAGGCAGGTAGTTCTAGACAAGTGACAACATTGAGATCCCATAGAAGGAGGGTTGAGCATGAGAAGGACAAAAAAATGAGTATTATGATATCATTCCCTAGGAAAATCCACTACCATATATCATGTAATTTCAGGGCCAAGGAGTAGACCAAGTGTGTCTCCTATTAGGAGAAAAAGGAGAAGGCACGACAAAGACATATCGCTATGTGAACTTAAGAAAATAAATCCATAGGATGGTAGAAGAGACCAAGGCCTGGCTGTTGGAAATGGAAAAATATTTTTAGATACATGATTATCCCTCTAGGGTATAAATAAGAATTGCAACCTATCACTTGCAAGGAAAGGTATCCATGTGGTGGGATTAGCTTAAGAAAGAAAAATACCTTGATGAGAAGAATGTATCGTGGAGGTAGTTCAAAGGATATTTCCAAGATAAATATTTGTCTAAGCATTATTATGAGAGGAAGATGAAAGATTTATTTTAACTCAGGTTGGGAAGCATGTCAATGGATGAATATGAGAATAGGTTCTTTGACTTCTTGAAGTATTTAGGATTCATAAATGATGTGAAGGTTGAAATCCAAAAGTTTTTGAGTGGGTTACAATCCTTATACAATGACAAGATACAATATGATAACCCTAGAACTTTGGAGGATACTGTAAGGAGAGTAAATCATCTTTATGAGAAAAGCAGAGGGATTTCATTCTTCCAAAATTATTCAAATGAAAAGATGAAAGGAAAAAGAGATCAAAGGAAGAAAGGTTTCAAGCCACCCTTTTTCAAGAACAAATCCCAAGCAAACAAACAAGGAAAATAAAAAAAAATGAACACAAGACACCAAATGCATTTGGGAAAAGGCCAATGAAATAGCTTGTACAATGTTGGGGATGTCAGGGAAATCACTTATATGCAGACCACCGTCAGAAAGGTGAAATAATGTGTATTTTCCACAACATTCAAGAGGATGAAATAGTTGGAGAAATAGGAGGAAGAATGCCAAAGATTTATGTAGCCTTAGACAAAAAGAAAGTAGAGTATCAATCCCCCATGATTGAAGTGGAAGGTAAGATTGATAACAAGCCCATATTAGAAATTTTAATTGATTCCAGCGATAGACATAGTTATATAAACTCTAACATTGTTGAAATATTTCATTTGGAAATGAGTAAGCATAAAAAATCTTGTTTAGTGTAGTTATCCATAAGGGACAAGAGAAAGACCAATGAGTTGGTTAAAGATTTTCCAATAGACATGAATGGAATCATCACAAATGTATATGTGAACACAATACCATTGGGTTCATATGACTGTCTAATTGGCATGTATTGGTTGGAAAAACATCAAGTTGTCCTAGACTGTACAAAAAGACAATAAATTGTATTGGCGAGGGAGGGTAGCATGGAAATATTCAAGGCATTTTGAGAGTTGTAGATGTTAGAGAAATTTTAACCATGTAGCTTAAAAATAGTTTCATGGAGGGATGTAAAATTTTTGCAACCTATATGGAAGAGGTAGTCAGAGATAAAGTGGCAAGTATTGAAGACCATCAAGTATTGAATTACTCGAAATATGTTTTGGGGGAAATTATAGGACTTCCACCAAAGAGAGACATTGATTTGTCTATTGATTTGGTGTCAGGATCTTCCCCAATGTCCAAAATAACTTATATAATGGGCACACCAAAATTGGAAGAGTTGGAAATGTAACTTCAAGAGTTGTTAAGGAAGGGGTATATATGCCAAAAAGTGTCATCTTGGGGAGGCCTGGTTCTTTTTTTTNCTATGTGAACTTAAGAAAATAAATCCATAGGATGGTAGAAGAGACCAAGGCCTGGCTGTTGGAAATGGAAAAATATTTTTAGATACATGATTATCCCTCTAGGGTATAAATAAGAATTGCAACCTATCACTTGCAAGGAAAGGTATCCATGTGGTGGGATTAGCTTAAGAAAGAAAAATACCTTGATGAGAAGAATGTATCGTGGAGGTAGTTCAAAGGATATTTCCAAGATAAATATTTGTCTAAGCATTATTATGAGAGGAAGATGAAAGATTTATTTTAACTCAGGTTGGGAAGCATGTCAATGGATGAATATGAGAATAGGTTCTTTGACTTCTTGAAGTATTTAGGATTCATAAATGATGTGAAGGTTGAAATCCAAAAGTTTTTGAGTGGGTTACAATCCTTATACAATGACAAGATACAATATGATAACCCTAGAACTTTGGAGGATACCGTAAGGAGAATAAATCATCTTTATGAGAAAAGAAGAGGGATTTCATTCTTCCAAAATTATTCAAATGAAAAGATGAAAGGAGAAAGGGATCAAAGGAAGAAAGGTTTCAAGCCACCCTTTTTCAAGAACAAATCCCAAGCAAACAAACAAGGAAAAAAAAAAAATGAACACAAGACACCAAATGCATTTGGGAAAAGGCCAATGAAATAGCTTGTACAATGTTGGGGATGTCAGGGAAATCACTTATATGGGGACCACCCTCAGAAAGGTGAAATAATGTGTATTTTCCACAACATTCAAGAGGATGAAATAGTTGGAGAAATAGGAGGAAGCATGCCAAAGATTTATGTAGCCTTAGACAAAAAGAAAGTAGAGTATCAATCCCCCATGATTGAAGTGGAAGGTAAGATTGATAACAAGCCCATATTAGAAATTTTAATTGATTCCAACGATAGACATAGTTATATAAACTCTAACATTGTTGAAATATTTCACTTGGAAATGAGTAAGCATAAAAAATCTTGTTTAGTTTAGTTATCCATAAGGGACAAGAGAAAGACCAATGAGTTGGTTAAAGATTTTCCAATAGACATGAATGGAATCATCACAAATGTATATGTGAACACCATACCATTGGGTTCATATGACTGTCTAATTGGCATGTATTGGTTGGAAAAACATCAAGTTGTCCTAGACTGTACAAAAAGACAATAAATTGTATTGGCAAGGGAGGGTAGCATGGAAATATTCAAGGCATTTTGAGAGTTGTAGATGTTAGAGAAATTTTAACCATGTAGCTTAAAAATAGTTTCATGGAGGGATGTAAAATTTTTGCAACCTATATGGAAGAGGTAGTCAGAGATAAAGTGGCAAGTATTGAAGACCATCAAGTATTGAATTACTCGAAATATGTTTTGGGGGAAATTATAGGACTTCCACCAAAGAGAGACATTGATTTGTCTATTGATTTGGTGTCAGGATCTTCCCCAATGTCCAAAATAACTTATATAATGGGCACACCAAAATTGGAAGAGTTGGAAATGTAACTTCAAGAGTTGTTAAGGAAGGGGTATATATGCCAAAAAGTGTCATCTTGGGGAGGCCTGGTTCTTTTTTTTCCGAATACATATGGAACCTTAAGGTCATGTATTGATTTTAGACAACTTAATAAGGTCACAATAAAGAAAAAATATCATTTTCCAAGTACTGATGATATTTTTTACTAGCTAAAAGGTGTAAGAATATTTTCCACGATTGAATTGAGATNAGGGAGGGTAGCATGGAAATATTCAAGGCATTTTGAGAGTTGTAGATGTTAGAGAAATTTTAACCATGTAGCTTAAAAATAGTTTCATGGAGGGATGTAAAATTTTTGCAACCTATATGGAAGAGGTAGTCAGAGATAAAGTGGCAAGTATTGAAGACCATCAAGTATTGAATTACTCGAAATATGTTTTGGGGGAAATTATAGGACTTCCACCAAAGAGAGACATTGATTTGTCTATTGATTTGGTGTCAGGATCTTCCCCAATGTCCAAAATAACTTATATAATGGGCACACCAAAATTGGAAGAGTTGGAAATGTAACTTCAAGAGTTGTTAAGGAAGGGGTATATATGCCAAAAAGTGTCATCTTGGGGAGGCCTGGTTCTTTTTTTTTCGAATACATATGGAACCTTAAGGTCATGTATTGATTTTAGACAACTTAATAAGGTCACAATAAAGAAAAAATATCATTTTCCAAGTATTGATGATATTTTTTACTAGCTAAAAGGTGTAAGAATATTTTCCACGATTGAATTGAGATAGGGTTATCATCAAGTGAGGATAAAGAAAGAGGATATTAGAAATATAGTGTTTATAACAAGATATGGGAATTATGAATTCACATTAGTGCCATTTGGGATATCAAATTCCCCTGTTATTTTCATGTGCGTGATGAATGGACTGTTCAGGTAATACTTGAACAAGTTTGCGATCATTTTCCTGGATGATTTACTCATATACTCAAGGAAAAAAGAGGACAATGAGAAACATTTAGGAATTATGTTGCAAGGTTTGAGAGAGAACACGTTGTATGCGAAAATAAGTAAGAGCATTGTTTATAAAAAGAAGATTCCCTACTTGGGGCATATTATTTCAGCAGATGGGATAACAATTGATCCCGAAAATTTAGAGTCCATAGAGGATATCCAATTCCAAAGAATCTGATAGAGGTTAGATAATTTATGGGTCTTCCTGGTTATTAACAAAGATTCATAACATGATTTTCGAAGGTTGCAAGCCCAATCACTTCTTTGCAAAAGAAGGGTGTAATATTTGAATGAACTCGCAAATATGAAGAATGTTTTCAACAATTGAAATATATTTTGACAAGTGCACTAGTCTTGAAGACTTCAGATCTAGATGATTATTTTGTTATGTGCACTAATGCATGCAAGGAAGGGCTTGGTGGAATCCTCACTCAAAAATAATATGTGGTATGCTATGAGTCTCAAACATTAAAAGAGCATAAGAGGAATTATGCTACACATGACCTGGAATTAACAACAATTTTACATGCATTAAAAATTCGGAGACATTACCTCATGGGGAGAATATTTGAGCTAAGGACAAACCAATCTAGTTTGAAGCATTCTTTTGAACAACTAACATTAAATGCCAAACAAACTAGATGGTTGGAATTTCTGAGTGAATATGACTTTGAAATTAAGAATATAAAAGGAAAGGAAAAAAAAGTGGTTGATAAACTCAATAGAAGATCTCATGAAATGAATATTTCAGCCATCAACATGTTCAACACAGATTTAAAAGAAAAAAATTTAGAATATGAAAATTCAGATCAACAATTTTTTAAAATAAAATAAACATTACAAAAAGGAAATTTACAACAAAATTTTAATTATTATGAGTTGAAAGAGGAAAAATAATCATGTATAGAGGAAAAATGTATGTGCCAAATTCTAGTGAGATGAAAAATACAATGTTGATGGAAATTCATAGTGTGTCTTATTTGGGCACCCAGGATATCAAAAAATAATTGAGTTGTAAGAAGCCGATACTTTTGGATAGGAATTAAGAAAGAAGTGGCTAATTACATAGTTAGGTGTCTAGAATACCAAAAGGTGAAAACAAAGCATAGAAATATAGCTGAGATGATACAACCATTTCCCATTCCTAAGTGCAAATGGGATGTAGTTCCAATTGATTTTGTCACAATGTTGTCAAGAACAATGAGGAAAAATGATTCCATCATGGTGTTGGTGGAGAAATTAACAAAGGATGCACATTTTATTCCTGTGAAGACCACACACAAGGCATAAAACATTGCATAGATTTACATTATTGAAGTTTCCAGACTACATGGGGTTCCTAAGGCAATTGTTTGAGACAAAGATACAAAATTTACGTCAAATTTCTGGAAATCTTTATTCAAAGTATTTAGGTCAAACTTAAATATCAGTACAATGTATCACCCAAATCTAGATGGGAAAACAAGGAGGACTAACAAAATCATTTTAGACATATGATTAGATTGTATGGGATGGACCATCCATCAAAGTGGGAATATTATATCCACTTAGTGTAATTTTCTTACAATAATGGGTACCAAGCTTCATTAAACATTATCCCATTTGAATATGTTTATAGAAGGAAGTGTAACACACTAGTGATCTAGGATAGCCCAATATATAGAGCTATCACTGGACCATATTTGTTAAAGGAAATGGAAAAAAATATGAGAAGGATCAAGAAGACTTTAAAGGTTTCCTAGGAAAGGAAAACAAATTATGCATAGAAGAACAAAGTTTATTGAAATATTAAAGTGGGTCAACATGTTTTTCTACTAAAAGTGCAAGAGAAAAAAGTTTGATAAAATTGGTTTGCTGCCCAAAGTTGGCAACACAATATTGTGGGCCTTGGGAAATATTAGAGACAATAGGGCCAATTGCATACATGCTAGCATTACATGCATTCATGAGAGTGCATAATGTTTTTCATGTATCATTATTAAAGAAATATGTGCCTCACCATAACCACATAATTGATTGGAATGTAATCCAGGTGGAAAATGAAGGGTATTTATGGGTGGGACTAGTACACATCATGAATTGGAAATTAAAATAGCTCAAGAACAAATCCATAGGGATAGTAAAGGTTCAATGGACTTGCTACAATGCTGAAAATTCAATATGGGAGAATGAATAAACTATGCAGGAGGAATTCCCGATAATGTTTTCCAATTTTGAAGAAAAAGAAGTTTAAAATGAAAGACTCCATTTTGGGCAGTTGGATTTTTGGATATATATCTCAAAATTCTTGGTCACCTGCATTGATAGCCCTGATAAAAGAATGGCTCAACTCATTGGAATAAAGGAAGTGAAGGGGGTGTATTCCTTGGGTCAGTGGGTTGAGAAGGACGAGATATTTTTGTTTGGGACTACTACTAGAGAAGTAAACAAATTTCATAATTTTAAATTTTTGAATATTATGATGTAATTTAGATATGTATTTTTACATGGTTCTGTGAATCAAGGATGGAGCACCATTTTAGGGGAGGGGGAATGTAACATTCCCACTATAATCCCTAGTTTAATTAATGCATAATGTACATATGAATGTGACCAAGCAATGTAATCCAAAACATATTTTTTGAATTTTACTAAATTAAATGTGATGCCAACCATTGGGGGGTATGGACATAGATGGGGGATGAGTTTTTCACAAGATAAGAGAGTTTCTAAGAGGGGTCCAAGGGGGAAATTAATTTTGGGTATTACGTTATCCCATTTCCTTGAATTTTCTTATTTTTGGGGAAAAATTCTATTTGTGTTTTGAGTGTATGAGAGCCCAATCATTAAAATCATATAAGAGGGTGGGTGTGAGAGTCACATCCCATAGTTGTTGGAAGCATAGGGATGAATTAAAATCAACATTTGGTAGAGTGAGTATTCAAATGTATTTGGAAAATAGAGGAAATTCGTATGGGGAAGAACAAATAGTGTTTTGACATTCAGTTTTAGAGGAGCAACTAGCAGAGGGTAGTGAAAAAGAGCACTAGAGCTCGAACAATAAGGATGGGAGAATTATAGAGAGTACTGGAGGGTTTTTGGAGTGTTCAGGAGTTGGATATTTAAGATCCATGTTGTTAGGACTAAAGAGTGAACTCATATGCGAGTTTCCTTGTAATAGAAAGTGTTTGTTGTTTTTTTCCTGGTAGTGATTTTCCTTGAGTTCTCAGTAGAAATAGTCCTTGTTACCTATTCCAGAGAGACCTTCTTAAATGAATGGGATACTCAATAGATATAGATCAATGAAGGGATATATTCCTTGGGTTGGGAAGAACAATAGGAAGAGAGATGGATGAAATTCAAGATAGATGTAGGAGAATACTAGTGGGTTGTGGAATATCAAGTTGTGAGTGGATGGTGAGAGGCACCCTTCCCTTGTGGATTCATTTCCCCATATTGAAGGTGAATTTCTATTGATATTTGGAGTAGAAAGTATATGATTTTGTGGAACATCTTTCCCAAGAAGTTGGTTCTACAAACATTTAAAAAAATAAGTGTTTATCTATTTTCTGAGTTTTCTTATGAGTTTTATGGCTATGCATGTTTTTTTTTTGTGAATAGAAAAGGGGAAAGTCCTATTATCTAAGTTTTACAGTACAAAAAATCCACATGGCTACAGTCTACCATTTGTTCCGCCAAATTAGCAGAAACCAGAAAAGGTGGCAGATTGTGATGTCATTGTTCAAAATGGAAATCCACCATCTTCCCTGTCAAACGAAAACCAGAGTGGGTGGCGGATTCGAGTCTTTTCACGAATATGCTAGGAAACTAATACAGACATAAGATGTAAATTGAAACAACATAAATAAATATAAAACTTCTCTGTAGAAGTTCAAGGAGCTGAGTTGAGAATGCTCATGATAGCCAAAGAAAGTAGATTACCCATTTGCACTTGAGGTTGTGTCACTCGGGTCACAGCTGAGGGGGTTGTCCCTGGGTTGGAGCACAAATGGCCTTGCACATGTTGGACAATGATGGGTTTCTAGTGTGTTCGAGTAGGCTTCATAAATCATATCAATTCGTTGAGGCATGACGGTGTCCCGATGAATTTGATCAGTCATGTGGAAACTGAGCTCAAATACTAGTGTGAGTTGCTCTGGATGAAAGAAGAGCGGTGGTTCCTGGCCAAAATTTGGGAGTGTCGAGAGTGGTGGAGGTGCCAAGAATGGGCCACCCTCCACCCCCATTCCTAAGACTATCACAACCTTGTTTGAGTCCTCATGAGCCGCTTCCATAGCCTCCACCGCCCCAAGCTCCTTTGTTGTAGAGTTCTTGGTTTGAATTATGTCCTCAGGGTCTAGGTGGAGGAATTACTCTAGGAATTCCTCCTCAATTATGAAAGTAGTCTATTCCTTGGCTTTCTGTTCTTTTTGTATTATCGATGAAGCACTTATGCTCATTGGGATATGGATGGGGGGATGCAAATTATTTGGTACTATGAAGAGGAGGCATTCTGAGGGGACCTGGATAGGTTCCTCTAGAATATCCTCCTCCACATGTTCCATTCATGAAATTATGGGATTCTCCTGTGCTGAGTCTGGGCTATGGAGAGGGATTTTTCCAGTCTCTCCACCCTTTGTTGTCTAGCATCAAGATTGTACCAGGAAGGGATGCGAAGTGGCATACATATTTCCCTTGGAATGGTGGGGTCAGAGAGGGTACAAACGAGTAGGGTAAGAGTGATGGAAGCGGAATGTATGCAACGCCAGT
>JZKD02S1822733.1:0-14261 GCA_000966675.3 Picea glauca
ATGATGTGGCAGTAAAGGGTAGGGTTTCAAATGGAGAGGTTGATACAGCAGAGTGCAACATCGGCACACAGGAGGAGCCTAAGTTTGTCAAGTTGTCAAGCAATTTGACCAAAGATAAGAAGGCCGAATATACCGAGTTATTAAGGGAATTTGCTGATGTGTTTGCATGGACCTATTAAGACCTCAAGACATATGACACATCTATCATTGAACACAAGATCCCACTGAAGGAAGAGGCTAAGCCATTTAGGCAGAAGATAAGACAGATAAATCCCATGTTGTTTCCTATCATGGAGAGAGAAGTGAAGAAGTTGTTAGATGCCCAAATCATTGTCCCCTTGAGATATTCTAAGTGGGTGGCCATTTTGGTCCTGGTGAGGAAGAAAAGTGGAGAAATCAGGCTCTGTGTTGATTTCAGGAACCTGAACAGGAGCTCAAAGAAAGACAACTATCCCTTGCCCAACATGGAACACATATTGCAAAGGGTAACTGGTGCATCTAGGATATCCATGATTGATGGTTTTTCTGGCTATAATCAGATATTAGTCATGCCTGAGGACAGAGAAAAAATAACCTTCACCACTCCTTGGGGCACATTCATGTATGCCAAAATTCCTTTTGGATTAATGAATGTAGGAGCAACATTTCAGCGAGCCATGGACATGGCCTTCATTGGGGAGAAATATCAGTTTGTGGTGATCTATCTGGATGACATCATAGTCTTCTCCAGGTCCTATATAGAGCACTACTGTCACTTGAGGAAATTTTTCTTGAAATACCATAGGTTTGGCCTTTCCTTAAATCCCAAGAAATATTTGTTTGCTATGAAGGAGGGGAAGCTGTTAGGCCATATAGTATCAGCAGAGGGAGTGAGAATTGATCCCAGTAGGGTAGAGGCAATTCAGACCCTGTCACTTCCCAGGTCTAGAAAGGAAGTTTAGGATTTTTTAGGGAAGATTAACTTTCTAAGGAGGTTCATCTCAAATTTTGTTGAGTTGGTGAAACACATCACAACCATGCTCAGAAAGGGAAATGAAGTAAAATGGACTGCTGAACCCAGGGAATATTTTGTCCAAATAAAGAAGGCATTGACTGAGGCACCTGTGCTGATCAGTCCTGATTATTCCAAGGATTTCCTAGTTTTTTCTTTTGCTTATTTTGATACAATAGCAACAGTCTTATTGCAGAAAAATGAGGAAGGGCGAGAGCAACCCACTTCCTTCTTCAGTAAGGCATTAAGAGATGCAAAAATCAGGTATGAGATCATGGAGAAGCGGGCCTATGCCTTGGTGAAAGCTCTCAAAGATTTCAGAGTCTATGTCTTGCACTCAAGAGTGACTGCATACATTCCTTCAGCCTCTATGAAATACATCCTTATACAGCCTGACATAGATGGGAGAAGAGGTAAATGGATTACCAAGATCCTTGAGTTTGACCTGGAGATAAATCCCACCGAGTTGGTTAAAGGGAAGGGTTTAGCCAAGCTGCTGGTTGAATCTAATTGCAAGGCCTTGGGGGTTATCTTCATCATTGCTTTCTCAGAAAATCAGCAAGCTGAGTCGTCCAACAAAATCTCTCAGGGTGGCTTATCACTAGTTGAATGCACCTGGACAAAGACATTTTATACTTTCTGCAAGAGTTGAAGCCTCCTGATGGAATGGGAAAAATCAAGGCAAGAGCTTTAAAGCTCAAGGCGGTCAGATATTGCCTTATTGACCAAGTCTTGTACTGGAGAGACCCTCTAGGGGTGTTTCTGAGGTGTCTGAACCCACAGGAAGCCCAGAAAGTTATGGTTGATTTCCATAGCGGCTTTTGTGGATGGCATCATTTTTGGAAGACCACAACTCACAAAATTCTCAGGGTTGGGTACTACTGACCCACCTTATGTACTGATGTCTGCAGAGAAGTCAGATCTTGCATAAAATTCCAAAGGTTCTCAAGAAAGCAACAACTCAAATCTCTGCCACTAAAGCCTATTGTAGCTTCAACACACCCTTTCAACAGTGGGGATTGGACTTCATTGGAGAAATTCATCCTCCTTCAAGTGGCTAGCACAGATGGATCTTGACTGCAACAGACTATTTTACCAAGTGGATAGAAGCTTACCCCACCAAGAGTGATTCACACAAGGTAATTATCAGCTTCCTGGAGGATATCATAGCTAGATTTGGCTGTCCTAGAATAATTGTCACTGATAATGCTGCTTCTTTCAAGTCTGAGCCTCTGGTTAAGTTCTGTGAGCAGTTCGAGATTTTACTAATTCACTCCACTCCCTATTATCCTCAAGGAAATGGACTGGCATAATCTTCCAATAAAAGTCTAATCAAACTCATCAAAAGATTATTGGAAGACAATAAGAGGGCCTGGGATTCAAAGCTCAAATTCTCTCTATGGGCTAATCGAGTGACAACAAAGAAGTCCCTGGTCACCTCACCTTTTCAACTTGTTTATGGGACAGAGGCTTTGTTTCCCAGTCATATCGCTTTACTTGTAGTGAAATTCTTTCAAGATCATGAAGGAGAGCCAGACCATATGGTCAGAATAATTCATTAAGTGGTGGAAGTGCAACAAATCAAGGAGTAGGTAATGGACATAACTCATAGTCATCAGCAGAAGATCAAGCAGGCCTTTGACAGGAAGGTCAGGAAGGAGGAATTTGAGCTGGGAGATTTGGTGCTTAAGTGGGATGCACCCAAGCAGGATAGGGGCAAACACAACAAGTTTGATGCCCTCTGGACTGGGCCCTTCAAAATCTCTGAAGTGTTCTTAAATAACATGTAGAGGTTGCAGGATTTGGAGGGTGAAGAAGTTTTTAATGGCCCAGTAAATGGGCATTTCTTGAAGAAATGTTTTGTTTGAGCCTTAGACGACTCCTCTGTTTTTGTCAATATTGTTTTTCTGTTTATTTTCGGCTTAATAAATGACTCCATAGCCCAACAAAAGGAAACTGGAACTACAGAAGGAGTTCTTAGAGCATCGTAGGGATGACTCTATCCCCCATGGAGCCTAATGTTAGCGCCAATTCTTGCAAGGGGGTGTTTCTCTCCAATTTCAGGCCCTTGGTGTAAATGCGTAGAAATGGGGTTTAAAAAACCATCAAATGCATTTTATTCAAAGGCCGCAGTCATGAGCACCAAGCGCAGAACACAAAAGAAGTCCATTTTGGGCTTAAAATCAAGCGAGCGGGCATTTTGTTTTCAACGGAGAGGATCCATAGATGGAGAAGATCGACGGTCATCGGGTAAGCTTGAGTCGCAGAGTTGCATGAGGTTTAGCACATGGGCTCATCTCTTATGGCCAAAGTCACGATTTCGGCTACCAGGACTTCAAAAGACACGGGGTCTCTCATCCATTGCATTGGGAAACTCTGAAATGCGAAATGATTATCTGTTTCGACATTTCGGCTACCGGGACTTCGAAAGACAGGGGGTCACTCTTCCACTGCATCGAGAAACTCTGAAACGCGAAATGATTATTCTTTTCGGCATTTCAGCTATCAAGACTTTGAAAGACAGGGGGTCTCTCTTCTACTGCATCGGGAAAATCAGAAACACAAAATGATTATCCTTTTTAGCATTCCGACTACCAGGACTTCAAAAGACACGGGTCTCTCATCCATTGCATTGGGAAACTCCGAAATGTGAAATAATTAGCCGTTTTGGCATTCCGACTACTGGGAATTCAAAAGACATGGGGTCTCTCATCCATTGCATTGGGAAACTCCGAAACGCGAAATGATTAGTCATTTTGGCATTCCGGCTACCGGGGCTTCAAAAGACACGGGGTCACTCCTCCACTGCATTTGGAATTGCCGAAATGCGAAATGTGAAAAGCGCCTTTGAAGATAGGCATAGGGTCACGGCCCGTGGTCACTTGGGGTGACAAAAAGAGCTATGCAAAGGGCCAAAGCATCGGTTTTAGATGCAGGAGGCGTCGCCATGTTCTCCAGGTGCCAATTCAACTCAGCCTCAATCCTGATCCCTGCTAGAGGTAAATAAAGGTAGGAGAAGGTGGTTGAAACCTCGCCTCACTCCTTAAATGTAAGACATGGAGGTTCTGGCAGACAATCTGCCCAAGATTGTCCTGTGTGCAGGTTTTCCTAAAGAAGCCATACTGATATGATGTCCTCATCTGACCAGAGGAGCCTGCACATGCTAATTTGGACTTTAATGTCTCATCTACCTTTCTGCTGCCAAGGTGGCGAATTTCTCTAAGTATATATACTCAGTTTTTGTATTTGTGTGAGGATGGATGGTAGAGCAGAGCTCCCGACTGTAATGTTTTAATGAAGCACTATTTTTCCTGGCTATGTATCTGCATATGAAATTTTCTTGTTCAATGTAAGGCAGTTCTCTTTTTCATTTGGTTTCGATCTCATTCTAAAAGGGTTCATGATTGATTGATTCATGTGAATCGTCATGACTGTGTTATGATAAAGGATTTATTATAATGTTGTTATGTTCTTTTAGTGTTTCTTCTTTTGAATATAAGAGGTTCTTGTGTTCAAAGTTTTGAATATAAGAGNGGGCACATTCATGTATGCCAAAATGCCTTTTGGATTAATGAATGCAGGAGCAACATTTCAGCGAGCCATGGACATAGCCTTCATTGGGGAGAAAGATCAGTTTGTGGTGATCTATTTGGATGACATCACAGTCTTCTCCAGGTCCTATATAGAGCACTACTGTCACTTGAGGAAATTTTTCTTGAAATACCAAAGGTTTGGCCTTTCCTTAAATCCCAAGAAATATTTGTTTGCTATGAAGGAGGGGAAGCTGTTAGTCCATATAGTATCAGCAGAGGGAGTGAGAATTGATCCCAGCAGGGTAGAGGCAATTCAGACCCTGTCGCTTCCCAAGTCTAGAAAGGAAGTTTAGGCTTTTTTAGGGAAGATTAACTTTCTAAGGAGGTTCGTCTCAAATTTTGTTGAGTTGGTGAAACACATCACAACCATGCTCAGAAAGGGAAATGAAGTAAAATGGACTGTTGAACCCAGGGAATATTTTGTCCAAATAAAGAAGGCATTGACTGAGGCACCTGTGTTGATCAGTCCTGATTATTCCAAGGATTTCCTAGTTTTTTCTTTTGCTTCTTTTGATACAATAGCAATAGTCTTATTGCAGAAAAATGAGGAAGGGTGAGAGCAACCCATTTCCTTCTTCAGTAAGGCATTAAGAGATGCAAAAATCAGGTATGAGATCATGGAGAAGCAGGCCTATGCCTTGGTGAAATCTCTCAAAGATTTCAGAGTCTATGTCTTGCACTCAAGAGTGACTACATACATTCCTTCAGCCTCTATGAAATACATCCTTATACAGCCTAACATAGATGGGAGAAGAGGTAAATGGATTGCCAAGATCCTTGAGTTTGACCTGGAGATAAAGCCCATCGAGTTGGTTAAAGGGCAGGGTTTAGCCAAGCTGTTGGTTGAATCTAATTGCAAGGCCTTGGGGGTTATTTTCATCATTGCTTGCTCAAAAAATCAGCAAGCTGAGTCGTCCAACAAAATCTCTCAGGGTGGATAATCACTAGTTGAATGCACCTGGACAAAGACATTTTATACTTTCTGCAAGAGTTGAAGCCTCCTGATGGAATGGGAGAAATCAAGGCAAGAGCTTTAAAGCTCAAGGCGGTCAGATATTGCCTTATTGACCAAGTCTTGTACTGGAGAGACCCTCTAGGGGTGTTTCTAAGGTGTCTAAACCCACAGGAAGCCTAGAAAGTTATGGTTGATTTCCATAGCGGCTTTTGTGGAGGGCATCATTTCTGGAAGACCACAACTCACAAAATTCTCAGGGCTGGGTACTACTGACCCACCTTATTTACTGATGTCTGCAGAGAAATCAGAGCTTGCATAAAATGCCAAAGGTTCTCAAGAAAGCAACAACTCAAATCTATGCCACTAAAGCCTATTGTAGCTTCAACACACCCTTTCAACAGTGGGGATTGGACTTCATTGGAGAAATTCATCCTCCTTCAAGTGGCTAGCACAGATGGATCTTGACTGCAACAGACTATTTTACCAAGTGGATAGAAGCTTACCCCACCAAGAGTGATTCACACAAGGTAATTATCAGCTTCCTGGAGGATATCATAGCTAGATTTGGCTGTCCTAGAATAATTGTCACTGATAATGCTGCTTCTTTCAAGTCTGAGCCTCTGGTTAAGTTCTGTGAGCAGTTCGAGATTTTACTAATTCACTCCACTCCCTATTATCCTCAAGGAAATGGACTGGCATAATCTTCCAATAAAAGTCTAATCAAACTCATCAAAAGATTATTGGAAGACAATAAGAGGGCCTGGGATTCAAAGCTCAAATTCGCTCTATGGGCCAATCGAGTGACAACAAAGAAGTCACTGGGCACCTCACCTTTTCAGCTTGTTTATGGGACAGAGGCTTTGTTTCCCAATCATCTCGCTTTACCTGTAGTGAAATTCTTTCAAGATCATGAAGGAGAGCCAAACCATATGGTCAGAAGAATTCATCAAGTGGTGGAAGTGCAGCAAATCAAGGAGTAGGTAATGGACATAACTCATAGTCATCGACAGAAGATCAAGCAGGCCTTTGACAGGAAGGTCAAGAAGGAGGAATTTGAGCTGGGAGATTTGGTACTTAAGTGGGATGCACCCAGTCAAGATAGGGGAAAACACAACAAGTTTGATGCCCTCTGGACTGGGCCCTTCAAAATCTCTGAAGTGTTCTTAAATAACATGTAGAGGTTGCAGGATTTGGAGGGTGAAGAAGTTTTTAACGACCTAGTAAATGGGCATTTCTTGAAGAAATGTTTTGTTTGAGCCTTAGACGACTCCTTTGTTTTTGTCAATATTATTTTTCTGTTTATTTTCGGCTTAATAAATGACTCCATAGCCCAACAGAAGGAAAATGGAACTACAGAAGGAGTTCTTAGAGCATCGTAGGGATGACTCTATCCCCCATGGAGCCTAATGTTAGTGCCAATTCTTGCAAGGGGGTGTTTCTCTCCAATTTCAGGCCCTTGGTGTAAATGCATAGAAATGGGGTTTAAAAAACCATCAAATGCATTTTATTCAAAGGCCGCAGTCATGAGCACCAAGCGCAGAACACAAAAGAAGTCCATTTTGGGCTTAAAATCAAGCGAGCAGGCATTTTGTTTTCAACGGCGAGGATCCATATATGGAGAAGATCGACGGTCATCGGGTAAGCTTGAGTCGCAGAGTTGCATGAGGTTTAGCACATGGGCTCATATCTTATGGCCAAAGTCATGATTTCGGCTACCAGGACTTCAAAAGACACGGGGTATCTCATCCATTGCATTGGGAAACTCTGAAATGCGAAATGATTATCTGTTTCGAAATTTCGGCTACCGGGACTTCGAAAGACAGGGGGTCACTCTTCCACTGCATCGAGAAACTCTGAAACGCGAAATGATTATCCTTTTCGGCATTTCAACTATCGGGACTTTGAAAGACAGGGGGTCTCTCTTCTACTGCATCGGGAAACTCAGAAACACAAAATGATTATCCTTTTCATCATTCCAGCTACCAGGACTTCAAAAGACACGGGTCTCTCATCCATTGCATTAGGAAACTTCAAAATGTGAAATAATTAGCCGTTTCGGCATTCTGACTACTGGGAATTCAAAAGACACGGGATCTCTCATCCATTGCATTGGGAAACTCCGAAACGCGAAATGATTAGCCATTTCGGCATTCCGGCTACCGGGACTTCAAAAGACACGGGGTCGCTCCTCCACTGCATCTGGAATTGCCAAAACATGAAATGCAAAAAGCACCTTTGAAGATAGGCATAGGGTCACGGTCCGTGGTCACTTGGGGTGACAAAAAGAGCTGTGCAAAGGGCCAAAGCATCGGTTTTAGATGCAAGAGGCATCGCCATGTTCTCCAGGTGCCAATTCAACTCAGCCTCAATCCTGATCCTTGCTAGAGGTAAATAAAGGTAGGAGGAGGTGGTTGAAACCTCGCCTCACTCCTTAAATGTAAGACATGGAGGTTCTGGCAGGCAATCTGCCCAAGATTGTCCTGTGTACAGGTTTTCCTAAAGAAGCCATACTGATCTGATGTCCTCATCTGACGAGAGGAGCCTGCACATGCTAATTTGGACTTTAATGTCTCATCTACCTTCCTGCTGCTAAGGTGGCAAATTTCTCTAAGTATATATACTCAATTTTTGTATTTGTGTGAGGATGGATGGTAGAGCAGAGCTCCCAACTGTAATGTTTTAATGAAGCACTATTTTTCCTGGCTATGTATCTGCATATGAACTTTTCTTGTTCAATGTAAGGCAATTCTCTTTTTCATCTGGTTTCGATCTCATTCTAAAAGGGTTCATGATTGATTGATTCACATGAATCGTCATGACTGTGTTATGATAAAGGATTTATTATAATGTTGTTATGTTCTTTTAGTGTTTCTTCTTTTGAATATAAGAGGTTCTTGTGTTCAAAGTTTTGAATATAAGAGGCTATTAGAATCTCTATGCCTACAACAGGCCTTCACATTTCTTTACATAAGTCTTCCTCCTACTCACCCTTATTACAACTTACTGTCTAAAGTTAAACCAAGACCTCATCTACTTGTGCATTCCTGGCCTAGTTTCTGAGTTAGAACGATATTGTTCTGAGTTTACTGCCATTCATCACCCTTTATCAACAAATAGTGACATAAAGTGATGGGCTTCAAGATTACTCCTGCTGCAATCTAGGAGTGACTTCTGACACCAACAAAACTATTACACCCATCAATAATAGTGATTCCTTGCAACTTATACAAAGTTCCAAACTGAACTCCCTTTAGCAAAACCATTGCTCCTTGAACCATCCTAGAGGTTTCCTTTTCAAATATTGTGTTTACCCCTACATCGTCCATTTTTATTACATAAATCAATTTTTTGGCCAAACCTGGGATGTGCAAAACACCAGGGAGTGTTCTAATTCTTCCATCTATGAGCCTCAACTTGAATTTTCCTCTTCCCATGATTCTGGTTGTCGAGTCATCATGTAGGAAAACATTACCTCCATCATTCCTTTCATATTCATAGAACCACTCCCTGTGGGGAGTCATATGAAAGGATGCACCTGAGTCAACCAACCATGCCTCATGATTTACATGTGTGATTGAAGAATCCAAGTACACATCCCCTCCTTCTTCCTTGGAGTTCTTTTCTTCTGTAGAAGGAGAATCTTCAGATCCGTTATTTTTCTCAATTTTGGATCTACATTGCTTCTTGTAGTGCCCTTCTTTTCCACATATCCAACATACCTTTACAAAATTTTCGTGAGATTTATATCTACCCTTAGACTTAGATCTCCCACTTGAGGACTTAGATCTATTTCTTTCCTGGGAGCACCCTCTTTCACATAATGCATCTATGATCAATACTTCCATGTTCTTCAGTCTCATCTCCCCTGATAACAAGGATGAGACCACTTCATCAAACTTCAAGGAAGTTGTATTACTACCTATGGCCACAACTAGACTATCCCACAAGTCTAGTAAAGAGCACAGTAAACTGATACACTTATCTTCATATTAAATTTTAATCTCAGTAGATACTAACTAACTTACCATAGTATTGAAGGCATTCAAATGATCTGCCACCGAGTCTCCATCTCTCATCCTCAGGTTGTACAACTTCTTTCTCAGGAAAATTTTATTTACTTAGACTCATACAACTTCCCCAACTTATCAAATAAATCTTTGGTTGTAGCTTCCTCTAACACATTCAATAATACTGAATCTAAGAGACACAGTCGGATTGTGCTATTTTCCTTCCAATCCAACTTTTTCCAGCCATCTTTTGAAGTTCCTGTAGGTGCAATATGTAATGTTCCCAAGCCAATATGCCAGGAACATTGCGTTTTTATTGATTTTTATGTGTTTTCTGGTTGTGGCATTTCATCAAACACTTTGCAGATTTATGTCTCAAGAGTTGCATTAGGGTTTATAATGATGGTTCTTTATGTGTTTTGCAGCAAGAAAAGATAGAAATTCATCCAACAACATGTACTCAATAAGATCCGGTAGAAACAACTCAAATAAATATCACAAATACCTCAAATCTGATTTTATTAATAATAATAGCTAACCTCATACAAAATGGGACATATCTAGAATACATAGAGTGTATGGCTGATATAACCTGCAAGATACAATATAGACGAAGATCCAGTCTTCCAAAATCCTCTCAGAGATGAAGACCAAGTAACACTGCAATCCAATAGATACCCTCTTCTATATGTGATGCCCTCTCTCTCATAATGTGCAAGTCTTGGCTGGAATAGATCAAGGGAAGTATGACCTCCTCTATGATGGCCTCAAAGCACTGCAAAAATCCACGAGAAGGTATATCTAATGATGTAAATAAGGCATGAGAAGTATTAGAGCAATAGATCAACTGGAAGACCCCTAAACCATAGTGTCTCCAATAATAGATGTGCCCTCCTAGCTGAACCAAGTCAATAATTCAACCTCCAAGAATATAGCTGCCAAATCCCTTGAGGAAGATGACAAACTATAGATTGGGCTAAGAGAAACCCACTAGCAAAGTCTCAGGCTAAAATATGAAGAACTGACCCACCAAAAGAATGAATCCTCAATCTGTAGTGCGCCCTCCTCTTCTCCAACTCATTTCAAGCTCCAATAAATAATATGATAGAGGAAAACCCTCTGGAAGAGGCTAAAGAAGGTGCCTTAGAACATACCAAGAATACCCAGAAGTTCATTTTCCTAGCTTCCTTCTCCTCTCTCTAGATTGAGCTACTCTCCTCAAGGTGGTGCGCCCTCCTACTGGAAACCCCCTATAGTTGTGCACCCCTTCTCTTTTGTACCTGTAGCTGATGTAGAATCCACCTATGACTGAATATATCTGATGTAGAATGGTGAGGGAGGAATATTTCACCTCCGTTACCAAGCTTGGACCAGGTTGGGTGGGATCTTTCACCACTGAGATTATCTCTAGGGTTTGTTAAGTTGAAACCCTTAAANAAGAGGCTAAAGAAGGTGCCTTAGAACATACCAAGAATACCCAGAAGTTCATTTTCCTAGCTTCCTTCTCCTCTCTCTAGATTGAGCTACTCTCCTCAAGGTGGTGCGCCCTCCTGCTGGAAACCCCCTATAGTTGTGCACCCCTTCTCTTTTGTACCTGTAGCTGATGTAGAATCCACCTATGACTGAATATATCTAATTTAGAATGGTGAGGGAGGAATCTTTCACCTCCGTTACCAAGCTTGGACCAGGTTGGGTGGGATCTTTCACCACTGAGATTATCTCTAGGGTTTGTTAAGTTGAAACCCTTAAAATCCCCAAGTGCATGGTGTTAGCACCAAAATTCACCTCTGGATTGCGGCATAGGTAAGCCCGATACCCATCAAAATATTTTGTCAAAGGTTGGTTATAAATGGTCAAATGGGTGCAGTCTCAAGAAAATATCATCTTAACTCAGAAAACGGGATTGATATGCACGAGCAGGTGAGGTCTTGGTTCAAATTTAGTAAGCAAGTTGTAGTAAGGGTGAGTAGAGGGAAGAATTTGGTGAGAAAATGTAGAGGTCTGTCGAGGACATCAGGTCTTCCAACAGACCAAAGAGGAAAAAATGAAACACAAGATATTCTTGAATTTAAATCTCAAAGAAACTGAAGGAATTATGACAGCACTATAATAAAACATTCATCATAATACGGTCACAATAATTCATGTGAATCAATCAATCATGAACTCTTTCAGTATCAGAGGCAAACAAGATGTAGTAAGAAAACTGATCGTTATTAAACAAGAAGTCTCAAATACAAATACATAACCAGAAGCCATAGGATTTACTAAAAATTTACAATTTGAGAGATTTTCTCTACCATCGACCCTTATCAAAATATGAAAACTGAGTATTTATACTCAGAACAACCTGCCAACACCAGGAGTGTGACCTAGCTATAGAAATAAAAAAAAATTGTCTGTATCTTCTTCTGTCAGGCTGCACTTGCACTTCTTTGTCAGAAGAAAGATCAGATCAGTATGGCTCTGGCAGGGACATCCATCCACATGGGTACCACAGGCTAATCACTCCAGAATGTTCATGCCTTCCATTTATGGATTGAGCCGAGGTTTCAACCACCTGCTCAATTTACATTAACTTCTTTTCCATGGAGAGTGGCTGAGACGATATGCTCAAGGGATGACCACGTGCCTTCTTTCCAAGGCTCAGAAGCTAGCCTCCTTCCCTCTGGCCCCTCCTCAATGTAACCCACTGCCATTACCCTGTGCTAATGGCATCCAATTATTTCTTGTTTTGGGGGTTTTCATATGGCTCACCTTCAAATTTCTCGATATCAGAATCGACAAAATCGCTTATCTGACTGACGGTCAGATCTGCTTCTCAACCAACGACTTTGATGCTTCCTATGGACTCTAAAATAGTCCTCTATATGCGACTAAGGGCCGGATGCTTCTCCTAAACCTTAATTTTGCATGACTATGGGCCGTGACCTCATGTTTATCCCATACGAAATATCGGGATTTCACATTTTAGGAGTTTTCACTCCCCTTGACTCCAAATATCTCGATGCCTGAAATCGCGAAATGGCCCATCTAGATCAATGGTTGGAACTACCTCGGATCTGAGGACCATGATCATCTTCTTAGACAACCTCAATCACCCATCGCTTAATCAACAACTTACTTTCCTTTATGGCCCTGCTTTCCATATGACCCTGGTTTGTGATCGTGGGCCCAACTTTCAGGCACGTCGCGATTTCGTGTTTCGCGAACTCACGCTATGCTCCATGCTAAAATATCCGAGTCAAAAAATCATGATTGCTCGGATCGGATGATAGGCGTACCTCTAAAATGAACAACCCAGATTATATCAACATTTCAGGACTTAGGATATCGACACTTCTCATGTCATCCTTCCCGAAAATACTTTCTCTGTGTCTCGGATCTGATGCCATGCGTCCTGCTAGAATGGAAAACCTAGATTATTTTGCGACTTCGTGTTTCATGATTCCTCAAGACTCTACCCTTTGAATTATCCATTCTACGAGTCAGCGAAATCTTGATCCTGTTCCATGTGTCCCTCAGGATCAACAGCTAGGATAGACTCACAATTTTGGGCTCTTGACTGACGCTATACTTCGTGTAACTGTATGTTCCCGATCACATGATGGTCGTCGATCTGATCTGCTTGAAGGATCTTTGTCGTTGAAAGCTACTCTTGCTTGCTCACTTGATTTAAGTCCATACCAGCCCACTCTAAGTGTTGCACCTGTGCTTATGGCTGTGGTTTCTGTGAACAATTACCTGGACGACTCACTGACGGCTCAGGAAAAAAAATGATCAGTGATAGAGGTAAAGAGAGAAGTGACCAGCTTAGAGAAAAAATGAAATCTTAGGGTCGAGACTTATCAAGTAGGACAACACAGAACAAAAGGTCGCTCAAACGATCGAGGGTAGATGTAGAGAGAACTACAAGTCGAAAGGGAAAAACTTAAGAATGGATCTATGAAAGGAGGATAGACAGGAAAAAATACAGACTTAGGTAGAAACCACAAACCCCTAAGAATTTGACAAGTTTATGTGATAACACATGGGATCACTAGCAAGAAGCCATATATCAAACTGATAAACAACCTTTCTGTAGTGCACCCTCCTTCTCTCCAACTCATGCCAAGATATAACAAATTAGATGGCAAGTAAACCTATTCCAAAATAGGCTAGGAATGATGGTTGAGGCCCTACAGAGAAAACCCAGAAGTGTAGAAACCTAATTAACTCAATTCTATTAAATCCATAAATTTAGAACAATAAACTTCTACTTCTATGTAGAAAACTCAGTAATTCATTTCAATTCAGCATATAAGCATGTTAAATTAATTAATGAACAACAATTCCATAATAGACTAAGAATTACTTAACAGAATAATACAAATTTACCTCTTCCTGATGCTAACTTCTCCATTGACCCGGTTGTCCAGCCTGTTGCTTTGCTGTTGCCTGATGCGCTGACCAACTCTGCCCAAACCGACTATCCTCCCAGCCAGCTAGGAGCAGCCTATCTGGCTCCCTAGCTCCAGGAAACTGAAAGGAATCCTGGCCCCCGTGCCCAAAACCCCTAGCAACTCGGTGCCCCCTGCAATGATACTCAAAGACTGCAGGACTCAACCACAGAACCACAAAAGCCAAGCCAAGAAACCAGTACTCCCGTCCCCCTCCAAATGCTTCCTCCTCCCCAAAATCAAATCCTCCTCCCCAAAATCAAATCCCCCCCCCCC
>JZKD02S1822733.1:19782-31160 GCA_000966675.3 Picea glauca
AGAATCGGGTAAGATTCCCCTCTAGTGCAATGAGGGAAGAAGGAATTTTACAGCTAGTTCACAGTGATGTGTTTGGACCTATGTCAGTTACATCATTGGTAAAATCTATGTACTATGTCTCATTTATATATGACTTCTCGAGAAATACTTGGATATATTTCCTCATGAAGAAATCTGAAGTCTTTGACAGGTTTAAATAGTTTAAGTCTCTTGTTGATAATCAAAAAGAGAAAATAATTAAGGTGTTGAGGATAGATAATAGTGGAGATTTATGTGGGAATGAATTTGAATAATTTTATAAGAAGTGTAGTATATCAAGGTAGAAGAATACTCCATATACACCTCAGCAAAATGGAGTTGTAGAAAGGATGAACATGACGCTTGTGGAAAAATCAAGGTGCATGCTCAGTGGTGTCGGGTTAGGGAAAGAATTTTGGGCAGAGGCAGTGGGTATTGCATGTTACCTGGTCAACAGATCACCCTCATCAGCGTTGGATGAAAAGAATCCACAAGGGGTATGGATTGGTAAGAAACCTTCTCTCACACATCTCAAGGTATTTGGCTGTGAGGCCTATGTTCATGTTCCAAAGGAAAACAAGAGTAAGCTAGATAAGAAGGCTAAAAAGTGTATCTTTATTGGGTATAAAGATGGTCTTATAGGTTACAAGCTTTGGACCCAAAAAACTAAGAAGGTTGTGTATAGCTGGGATGTGGTATTTAGAGAAATGAAGGATGTTGTGAAACAGGAAGTCCTACCAAGTAAGGAAGAACCAAATAAAATAGAATTTGATTTAAAGGATGATGAATCAAACTCTATAGAATAATTGGAATCAGAAGAAGAATGTCCTCATACTCCAGTATTGAGGAGATCAGTTCAAGAAAGAAGGCTACTGGAAATTTATACTCCATCTTGTTTTTGTTCAAATTGTGCTTTGTCTATTATTGATGATGATCCTAGAAGTATCAGGGAGGCAGTGGATTCATGATGCAGGAGCATCACTTCATGTCAGCAGTGTGCCAGCCAACTAGCACATCCAGCACACATTTAATGGAGAAAGGGAGAGGTGCAGCCCTCTCAATTTTGAAATTCGAAATTTCAATAAATGTTGTAAGTCTTTTAATGCCAGACCACGCCTTTGTACAGGTAGTGGTTGAGGTTTCCTTTAATGGTTTCCTGTAGCAAGCCCAGGACGTAGTCAAGACTGGGCATCCATTTATGTAATGTATCCATAGGAGCCGCTATGTGATGGCAATAGCTCAGAGACGGTGAGGTTGAGGATAAGCTTGAGAGAGCCCTCTTTGTAATGAGGGAGAGAGATAGGAGGAGAGACTAGAGCAGAGAGGTCTCAAGAGAGATTTGAGACTTGTTACAGTCCAGCCTTTGTAAACACCTTGTACAGGCATTTCTAAATTAATAGAAGAGCAGTTTTTCCTGCCATGAATTGTCTGTATGTGTTTGCATGTTTTTATGCATTTCATGTTTTAAATGCATAACTGGTGAAGTAATTCAGAAGTTTCAATTTCTTCTCATCTTTGAGTTTCCGAGTGCAAGGAGTGCACATAGTCTGCAAGGTGTGCATTGACAAGGGTGAGGTAACCTCAGGAAATCTCAAGAGGGATAGCGTTGAACCTTCATTAGCAGAGGTGCAAGGAGTGCATAGGAAGGAACTCTGTTTCGAGTTCAGGGAAGACATAACCACTAAAGGTTCTATAGAGCTCTGCTAAGAGGGCATTGAGCAAGTGCATAGAGTGCACCGAAGAACTCTATTTTGAGTTATGAGGAAAGGGAAGTGTTGAAGAGAAGACACTCACAGAGTTGTTGAATACTCCGTAGGCTCTGCAAGGTGTGCATCGAGAAGAAGAACGCCAGGTGGGCGTAGGGAGTTTTTTTTCCAAGAAAAATTCTCAGATATGAGTTTAGTGAAATACTCAATAGCACTAGGAGTGTGCGAGAGTGTACTTGTCCTAAGCCCATAAGCTCAAAAGAGAAAGCGTGAGAAGAACGTGCACAGAGGAAACCTTTCGAAGTTTCTGAGTTGACAAAGCTCAGGAGGGGGAGCGTTTCTATAACGAAGACAAGACCCAAAGGAACTAGGCTTGCAAGAGGAAGAGTCGAAGGTCAAGACCTTCAAGACTTAGAAAATATTCTAAGTCAAAAAGCCAAGAAAGCTCAGGAGGAAGAGCACAGCTGACATTAGATCAGCTGGAAAGATGAGATATGGACCATTATATTAATGTTCAGACATGAGGATCGTACATAGGAGATGTTCAAATCTGAGCCGTCAGATCTGGAGGCATGGATCAACATCCATTGATCTCGAAGTAAGGTGCGCATGGTTTAAGTTTTTCATCATTTCGTGTACCGGGAAACATAAGAGGGAGAGTCTTTTGACTCCCAGAGACGTGAAACTATGAAAACATGCCAGTCGTTGGATCAGGGGCACAGTGGCATGAGATCCGCTGGATCAAGGATACATGCACGGGGTTTAGTCCCTAGGAGACATGCAGAAGATTAGATCTAGGCCGTCAGATCTAGTGCAGAGGACCGATAGCCATTGGATATGGAAGAAGGTGCGCAGGGTTTAATCCCTGAGAAGTCGCACAGAAGGGTAGAATGGACAGCAGAAACTTCGAGGGAGAAGTGCTGATTTTTTGTGAGCCATCAGATCCAGAAAATATGCCCAAGGTTTAACCCTCGTAAGAGCAGAGGAGAGAGAGGACCTACCAAAGTCCCGAAATCATTTGGGACCATCCATATCAGAGGATGCGTGTCAAGAGACCCACATTTCGGGGATTCAGACACCGAGAAACCGAGAGTGAAGAGTCTCCAAAAATCACTAAAGGAGAATTCACAAAAGGACCAGGACCGTCCATCAAGGAGGACACATGGCAATTGGTTGGCATTTCATAGAAATCATCGAAAGGACCAGGACCATCCATCAAGGAGGACACATGGAAAGTGATCAAGGTTTCAGGGAAAGGCCCGAAATATTTCGAGTCGTTGATCCAGTGGGATCGTAGCCGTTGATTCCATAAGGGTCTGGGCCATTGATCTCTCAGAGGGAGATATTTTGGCATTTCATGGACTGAGGATTTGAAAGACAAAGGAGCGGGACGCTTGCATCACGATTCCCTGAATCGTGAAACCCCGAAAGCATTCAGAGGAATAGCACCAGGTCACAGGACTAGGTCACATGGAGAAGGTTTAAGGGAGGATCCAAGGAGTCGTTAATCCCTTTTTGGGTTTCGGCATTTCGAAAGACAGAGAACAGGGGAACGCTTGCATCACGAATCCCTGAATCATGAAATTCGATAGCGCTTTGGAGTTAAGCGCGTGGACATAGAGTTGTGGTCACATGGACGGAGGCTAAGGGAGGAGCCAAAGCCCATTAAGCCCTTTTCATCATTTCAGGACCTAGGAGTTTGAAGGACCTAGAATCGTTTGCAGCTGGAATCGTGAATTACGAAATTCCAAAAAGTGGATCATGGTCACGGGTAGTGTTTGCATGGTCGAGTGTTAAGGGAGGAGCTAGTTGTATATTTAATCCCTTTTCGGCATTTCAAAAACTGGGAGTTCAAGAGTCAAGGAGTCATGAGACAGGGAGTCCTGACTCGCGAAATCGCGAAACACAACGAGCGCCTTTTGGACAAGGCTTGTGGTCACAGCCAGTGATCACGTGGGGGTGAAGCTCGCACTTAGTGCTCAGACACACAGGTGGGTTTCAATAAGGGACCTGTGGATTCGTTCAAAGGGTTCCAGCAGATAACCAGAGGACCATTTCGGCTTAGAAGAAGATCGATCCAGAGACCGGGAGGTCAATGGACCCTGCTGAGGTAGGGGGTCTGCATCAAGTGGTATCAGAGCCAACAGATTTTATGTTTGCATATCACAGACAGGAAGAGGAATGTAAGGGGATACAGTCTGATACCATCAAGTGGTATTAGAGAATATTTTTGTCTATAGATTTCAGACAAAAGAGAAAGAGGAGACCGTTACTTTGCTCACAGACAAAGGAGTGACAGTGGGAGAAATTCTGGTAACATCAAGTGGAATCAGAAGTAGAGATTCATATGTATACAGTAGGTGAAAGAAGCAGGGTGTTAAAGCTTTGTGGTGATTGTTGCAAGGTGTGCAGCAAATGATAGACAACCAGGTGAGTTGTAGGAGGACATGGAGATGCTCTCAGACGTAGAGTTATTCATACTCTTGCTAGGAGGCCAGGTGAAAGATGGAAATGGCTACTGAAGTCCATGAGCGTGGTGGAAGAGGATACCACTAGTAGATGAGTAAAGCAGAGATTGGCAAAGAACTCTCTGAGATAAGGGAGAGAATGGAACAGTTGACATTGAAGATGCAGTAGGAGGCAAAAGTACACTGGAGGTACGAATGGCCTCTGAACAAGAAAGCCAAATGGCCTGTTCAAAAGTTGTTGGCCAGGAAAAAGAAACAAGAGTTGAGGAAGTGGTTGAGGTATACTGAAAGCCTCAATGAAACAGAGTTGGTTTGCATCTATGATCCAGAAGTCTGAGAAACCCTCAGTGATGAGGAAGAGGGATCAGTTTCAGATCTCATAAACTGCCAAGAGGGCTGGGATGAATTTTCAAATTGCCAGGTGGGAAATGAAATAAGATCATTGGAGGATCTCATAGACTGTCAGGAGGAAAGCCATGGAAATTCATATTTCCAGGTGGACAATGGTATGAGATTAACAGAGGATCTCATAAACTGCCAGGTGGGCAGAAGTGGACTTTCAAGTTGCCAGGTGGGAAATGGAAAGAGATCAGTGGAAGGTCTCACATACTGCCAAGGGGGCAGTGGTGAAAGTTCAGATTGCCAAGTGGGAAATGAGATGGGATCAAATGATCTCATAGACTACTAGGTGGGCAGCAGAAAATTCCCAAATTGCCAGGTGGGCAAGGGGAAAGAGATGAGATTGTCTAAAAGTCTCATGAACTCAGAGGAGAGTTCAGATCAGCAAGGAGTACTGATAGGAGAGAATCAGAAGAGAATTATGGTCATTGGAGGAATAGAGGTGTTCCTACCAAGCATCCCAGTTGAGGCTAGAGCATGTGTTGCAGATGCAGCAATAGCAGGAGGACAGCCAGCAAAAAATTTCATGGAGGAAGAAAAGGAGTAGACACTGACATTTTATCGAGAAGCAAAAGATGAGCATTCAATAGAATGGCTCAAAATTTTTAGCCAGGAAGCTGGAAAGGAAATCACTACAATACTGGAAGCTGTAGAAGAAGAAGAAGAAGAAGAAGAGGAAGAAGACAACACGGATTTTGCTGACCTGTGTGAAGAATTGGAAGCCCTGGAAAGGAGGGTGATGGTGCAAAGTTTGCACATCCAATAGGATAAGTTAGAAGCAGGTAGTGGAACATACCAGCCTGGGGAGAAGCTGGAAGAAGCTGGAAGTATGCCAGGAGGAGAAATGGCAGTAGCAGAACTGCCACAGGAAGAATCTGAGTAGCAGTTCAGTGAGGAGACTGTAGAGCTGGAGTCTGCAGTAGAGTGGCCACTTAGTGCCACAAAGAGAGATAAAGATAGCAGGGGAGATCGAGCAGATCTTCCCATTGAGAAGACAGAAGTGCGGTAGAGAATACTGCATACAAAGATCCAGCCACTGGAGCAGTTGGACAAGGTAATTGAAGAAATCAGAAGGTTGATGTTGAGTTCAGCAGTAGAGACTGCTAGCAATGAGAAGCTGAGCAGAAGGGAGCCTGCAAGAGCAGTAGGGCAGCAGAAGAAACAACAACAAAGCATGGGAGTAGATGGAAATCTACAAGAGAAAGTTTGGGATCCAGGTCGATTTCAACACTGGAGAAGAGGAGCTCATGATCATGAGATCATGATTTTTCCAGTTGAGAAGTATGATGCAGGAGCATCGCTCCATGTAAGCAGCTTGCCAGCCAGCCAGCACATCCAACACACATTTAATGGAGAAAGGGAGAGGCGCAACCCTCTCAATTTTGAAATTCAAAATTTCAATAAATGTTGTAAGGCTTTTAATGCCAGACCACTCCTTTGTACAGGTAGTGGTTGAGTTTTCCTTTAATGGTTGCCTACAACAAGCCCAGGATGTAGTCAGGATCAGGCATCCATTTATGTAATGTATCCATAGGAGCCGCTCTGTGATGGCGATAGCTCAGAGATGGTGAGGTTGAGGATAAGCTTGAGAGAGCCCTCTTTGTAATGAGGGAGAGAGATAGGAGGAGAGACCAAAGCAGAGAGGTCTTGAGAGAGAGATGAGACTTGTTACAGTCCAGCCTTTGTAAACACCTTGTATAGGCATTTCTGAATCAATAGAAGAGCAGTTTTTCCTGCCACGGATTGTCTATATGTGTTTGCATGTTTTTATGCATTTCATGTTTTAAATGCATAACTCATGAAGTAATTCAAAAGTTTCAATTTATTCTCGTCTTTGAGTTTTCGAGTGCGAGTGCACATAGTCCACAAGGTGTGCATTGACAGAGGTGAGGTAACCTCAGAAAATATCAAGAGGGATAGCGTTGAACCTTCATCAGTAGAGGTGCAAGGAGTGCACAGGAAGGAACTATGTTTTGAGTTCAGGGAAGACAAAACTACTGAAGGTTCTGTAGAGCTCTGCCAAGAGGGCATTGAGTGAGTGCATAGAGTGCACCAGAGAACTCTATTTTGAGTTCTGAGGAAAGGAAAGTGTCGAAGAGAAGACACTCACAGATTTGTTGAATACTCTATAGGCTCTGCAAGGTGTGCATCGAGCAAAAGAATGCCAGGTGGGCGTAGGGAGTTTTATTTCCAAGAAAACTTCTCAGATCTGAGTTTAGCAAAATACTTAGTAGCATCAGGAGTGTGTGAGAGTGGACTTGTCCTAAGCCCATAAACTCAGAAGAGAAAGCACGAGAAGAACATGCATAGAGGAAACCTTTCAAGGTTTATGAGTTGACAAAGCTCAGGAGGGGGAGTTTTTCTATAACGCAGACGAGACCCAAAGGAACCGGGCTCGCAAGAGAAATATTCGAAGGTCAAGACCTTCGAGACTTAGAAAATATTCAAAGTCAAAAAGCTAAGAAATCTCAGTAGGAAGAGCACAGATGACGTTAGATTAGTTGGGAAGATGAGATCTGTACCATTAGATCAGTGTTCAGATAGGAGGAGCGCACATAGGATATGTTCAAATCTGAGCCGTCAGATCTGGAGGCATGGATCAACATTCGTTGATCTTGAAGTAAGGTGCGCATGGTTTACGTTTTTTGACATTTTGTGTACCAGGAAACATAAGAGGGAGAGTCTTTCGACTCCCAGAGACATGAAACTATGAAAACACGCCATCCGTTGGATTAGGAGCACAGTGGCATGAGAGCTGCTAGATCAAGGATACGTGCACGGGGTTTAGTCCCTAGGAGACGCGCAGAATATTAGATTTGGGTCATCATATCTAGCACAGAGGACCGATAGCCATCAAATTCGGAAGAAGGTGTGCGGGGTTTAATCCCTAGGAAGCCACACAAAAGGGTAGAACATACGACATAAACTTTGAGGGAGCAGTGTCGATTTTTCGTGAGCCGTCAGATCTAGAAAAGATGCCTGAGGTTTAACCCTCGTAAGAGCAGAGGAGAGAGAGGACCTATCAAAGTCCCGAAAGCATTTGGGACCGTCCATATCAGAGGATGCATGTTAAGAGACCCACATTTTGGGGATTCAGACACTGGGAGACCGAGAGTGAAGAGTCTCCAAAAATTGCAAAAGGAGAATTCGTGAATGGACCAGGACCATCCATCAAGGAGGACACGTGGCAATTGGTCGACGTTTCATAGAAATCGTCGAAAGGACCAGGACTGTCCATTAAGGAGGACACGTGGAAAGCGGTCAAGGTTTCGGGGGGAGGCTGGAAATATTTCGAGCCGTCGATCCAGTGGGATCGTAGCCATTGGTTCCAAAAGGGCCTAGGCCATTGATCTCTCATAGGGAGAGATTTCGGCATTTCGTGGACCAGGGATTCGAAAGACAAAGGAGAGGGACGCTTGCATCGCGATTCCCCGAATCGTGAAACCCCAAAAGTGTTCAGAGGAATAGCACCAGGTCACAGGACTGGGTCGCATGGAGAAGGTTTAAGGGAGAAGCCAAGGAGCCATTAAGCCCTTTTCAAGTTTTGGCATTTCAAAAGACAGAGAACAGGGGAACGCTTGCATCGTGATTCCTCGAATCATGAAAGCTGGTAGAGATTTGGTGTTAAGCACGTGGACACAGAGTGGTGGTCACGTGGGCAGAGGCTAAGGGAGGAGTCAAAGCCTGTTAAGCCCTTTTCGGCATTTTAGGACTCGAGAGTTCGAAGGACCTAGAATCATTTGCAGCTAGAATCACGAAATCGCAAATTACAAAATTCTGAAAAGTGGATCGTGGTCATGGGTAGTGTTCACATGGTCGAGTGTTAAGGGAGGATACAGCTGTGGAGTTAAGCCATTTTTGGCATTTCGGAAACCGAGAGTTCAAGAGTGAAGGAGTCGTGAGATAGGGAGTCCCGACTCGTGAAATCGTGAAACAGGACGAGCGCCTTTTGGACAAGTCTTGTTGATGCAGGAGCATCGCAAGCAACCAGCCAAGAGAGCATGAAGGAAGAAGACAGCTGGAAAGTGCAACACACATTTTACATGTTTTGGAAAGTGCAACACACATTTTACATGTTTTTGAAGAATTAATGTAATGGTTAAAGGGAAGCATACTTGTGTATTGTAAATAGATCATGAGCGATTCGCTCTCATCTATAGGAGGTAGAGGCATTTATGCATAGTTAATGAAAGTAGGTAGGTTTGAATTAGAGATTAGACAGTTTAGAAGAACAGGAGGGAAAACAACTATAGACACCCTCATCTTTGTATCATTGTATCAATCAAAATTAGATCATTAAGCACATTAGCATAGAGAAAAAGAGAGTTGTAGCAGAAGAATTGGAGAGGAGAACCCATGTACAAAAGATTGAATTAATATATGAAGCTTTGATTTAGATTCATGGTGTTATGATGTTTTCTGTGTATACATGTTGAATGGTCTGCTTACAGTTTCTTACTCTCTCTGTCATGCATTTATTATTATGCTGTGTGTGAATGTACATTTTCATGTTGAATGTTTAAATTTTGAGAGAAGAAAGAAAATGAGTTTCAATTGTTTATGTTCCTGAGTGAGAGAAGTTCCTTCAAGGAGTGCATGACAAAGGTTCAGAGTTTATCTCTGAAAGCTCAGGAGAGATACCGTTGTTCTCATTCTAGCAGAAGTGCAAGACAAGCACAAAAGCCGTGCAAGGTGTGCGCAGGCTGGTCGAGACCTTAGAACTTATCAACTAAGGTTGAGATATTGAAGGGTTGTTGTTGCAGAGAAAGTGCATAGAGTCAGGAGTTCAAGTACACTGAAGTATTTGAAGGATTGTCGCAAGGAGTGCGTGCAGGAATCTCCTTGAAGACCTGAGTTTGCAAAGAAAGCTCAGAAGGGTTAGGGCCTTTGAATCATTCAATAGAAAGAAGGAAGCTCAATTCATTGTGTAGAAGGAAATTGAATGGTCAGAATTATTCGAGGAGAACTCCCAAAATAGCGAGGACCATAGGATCCAGGAAAGTTGCGAGGAAGTTAAGCGTTGGACATACCCACCTTCGAAAGGTAGGAGTTAACGTGGACCGTTGATTTCGATCATTGGACTGTCGAGATCATTTCGGCATTTCAGGGGTCATAAGTCCAAAGTGTGGGTGAAACCTTTGGTTGATCAAATCTCTGAAATGCAAAAAAAAAAAGGTTTCGTGTATAAAGGTGAAGAGTGACGAGGTCGAAATTTTGGTACTTCAGATTTCGGGACTCTGGGATTCAAGAGGCAGAGTTTCACATCAACGCAACTCCCAAAACCATGAAGAGAGGAAAACCAAATTCAGTGGAGAGAAGTGTCTAGTGTTTGATGTTTCAGGTTTCAGAGGTTGAAGAGGTAAGTAGTTCGACATCAGGATTCGTGAAATTGCGAAATCCGGTATCCCGAAAGGAAAAGGGGAAAGTCCCAATGTCAGTTGGGTGTTGATCGTGGAGTTCATGCCAGTGCAAATATCATGTGAGAATAACTCATAAGGACCTTTGAAATACACTCAGTTGGGTGTGTGAATAAATTTCCTGAAGAGGAAATTGAAGATCCAGTCAGACTTTAAGGGGACGAAATTGAAAGATCCTGTGTGGGCTCCGACCTGAGGGTTGGGGTACCTGCGTCAGTGTGGTATCAGAACAAGAAAGAGTTCTTTTCTTTTTGTAGCAGAGAAAAGAGAAATTTTATAGCCATGCCACCGAGAAGAAGAGATAGGCCTATGCCAATGCCTGATCCAGCAGTGGAAAGAGAAATGCACGAACTATGTGCCAGGCTTGATGCCATGGACAACACAGAGGCACACAGTTAATGTTGGGGATATCAATGAGGCTGAAAGTGAAGATGAAGCTGGACATGAAGGAGAAGAAGTTGCAGCCGAAGATGCAGTAGATGAACACCTATTCAGGGTTGTTGCTAGGATAGGTGCCAGAGCAAAAATGGACATTCCAGTATATGAAGGAAACCTGGATGTTGAAGAGATTCTAAACTGGATTAGATCTCTGGATAAATATTTTGACTATGAGGATATTGAGGAAGACAAAAAGTTTAAACATGTTGTCACAAGACTTAAAGGACATGCAACATTATGGTGAGATGAACTACAAGCTGACAGATGTTGTAAAGGCAAACAGAAAATCAAAATCTGGAATAGAATGGTTGCAAAGATGAAGGCAAAGTTCATACCCAAGGATTATCAAATTACTATGTTTCGGAGAATGTAGAATTTCAGACAGAAGTTGAGTTCAGTAAAATAATACACTGAGGAATTCTACATGAATGGTCTACGATATGACATTCAAGATGGGATGAGCATGATTAGCCTTCGGAATGTGGAGGATTCTTATCAAATGGCTCTGAAAGCTGAAGAGAAGCTGAGTCGGAAGCAAGGTCAGAGAGGCCGAGGCAGAAGTCAAGCCAGAGGCAAAACAATTGCCCAAGAGAGAAATCTGAAACCTAAAGAAGAGTGGAAGAAACCTCAAACTCAAACTGAGAGAGGTGGAAGCTCACAGAGAGGACAATATGCTAATAGAAATACTTTTCCTCGAACCAGAGGAAGAGGAAGAGGTAGAGGTGGAGAAATAAAATGTTTTACCTGTGGAAAAAATGGACACAAATCCTATGAATGGTTAGATAGAAAGAAAGAAGGAGGTGAAACTCACATTGTTGAAGCAAAAGGACGGAATGTTGAGGCAGAAGATGCTGAGGGCGGAAGGTCACTGATGATGAGAAAAGTTCTCTTAACGCCAGAGAAGGAGGCAGAGAACCCCACCCAAAGGAACA
>JZKD02S1822733.1:43753-60618 GCA_000966675.3 Picea glauca
GTGCTCTCATGAGGTCAAGACCAAGACAACACAAACCAACCAAAGTGAAGATAGCAAAATGTATTCAATCGTCAACTTATGCATATGATCAAGGAATTATACAATAAAATAAGAATGACTTTATGGGAAAAGGACATGTCGCTGTATCATATTAATCAAAAGTAGAAGATACAACTTGATCGCCTTGATGTCGCAATCTTCCTTTCATTGAATCTTGGTTCCAACACACACACTCGCTCTGTGCTTGCATGAAGAAGATCCAATTCCTCTTGATAGACCTACTAGAGTCTCCACGCTTCTGTTCAAGCAGGGTTCTTCACACAATTCCTTCACCAATTATTCAATTAATCTTGCTTCACCTTTTCCATGAGAATCCTTTCAATATATAGGAGAGGGTGATATGGTTACATGGATGATAATGATCCCACCAAATCAGGGAAACCAGTAAAATGACAACTATACGAATGCTAACCCATTCTCTAGAAGATTCCCTTCTAGAACCCTCGAGACTTGTTCTCTTTTCCAAGCTTGAAAACAAGTTCGCACCCTGTATGTAGAGAACAGTGTGAGAAGTTCACACCCTAGATGAAGGTGGCCTGCGAGAATGGGTCATTCTTGCAACCTAGGCTATAAGCAGCCTGTGAACTCACTTTGAAAATATGTTTTCTGGAAGAAGATAAATGCCATTCTTCTCAGGAGAAAGTTCTTGTTGGGAGCCTGATTACACCATTGTTAATACGTCACCAAGATGACCAAAATCATGTGTAACAGAATGCCCCCCAAAGTATGAGGTCGAAATCTGTGACAATTGAAATACTTTGTAAACTGCGTGTGTGTGTCGGAAACTAGGAGCGCGCTTAATCGAAAACCTGCAAACAACCAAGCGTCTGCAGAATATCATACCAGTTCTGAGGTATGCATTCCCATACTCATATCACAGACGAATGGCATCATGAACTTAGGTCATGGCCACCAATCATACACCGTGGATCCATGCTGTCAAAAATATCGCATAGCCACCAAGAATACACTGTGGATCCATGCAAGAAAATTCAAATTAAGACAACATAGCCACGAGACATACAAAGTGGATCTATGTGTCAGCAAATTATACAAATTCCATCACAACCTGGATCAAAGAGATGATACCCAGGGTCTTTAATCCTGTCACCTAAAAGTACGAATCTAACCATGTGATTACATGTGCTGAAGTCGAACATGGTAGAAACCACTTGATTACCGGTCATTGATGAAACCGTTAACAAGTGTGAGGGAAATCACCATTAATGTCAATGACTCCCAAGGTACACTAGTACAATCCATCAAACGTGAATAAATGAGTTGAGGTCGAACGTTTGACAGAATCTCCCGATCAGAGGTCAATGATGAAAACCCACTGTTGAAAGCAAGGAAACCTGCCATTGAGGCATGCAAGTTCCAAGGTACCAAATAATTTCTAAGTCTTATTTCTGGATAATGAGCTGGAGTCGACGGAGGGCCTTGATGTATCCCCCATCAATGACATGAAATGAGTAACAGATTTTAAAGGTGGAACAGAGTATGATGTAAGTTGAACTGGACACGGGAGGGAAGGACGACATGAAGAGAATGGACAACTGCATATGGCCGACTCAATAGAGGTTTCGGATGAACTTCTCTTGAACATATGAATGACACGACCAATGATCTGGCAGCACTGACTCAGAGACGACTCAAGATATGACCTTGTAGCAAGTCAAATGAAAGACAAATGGATTTCCCAAACTGGCTTCAGATAATGAATAGGGGGGTGTCATGTTCAAGAGCGACACTTACTGCCAATAATATGAATACGAAAACACATCCCTTTCCCAAATTTTCCCCCACCATTTCTAGCGAGTACCTCTTTATTTTTATGCAAGCTTGAGGAGGATAACATATTCTTGTTGATGTAAGCTCATCCTTCGGATGAGTCCCTTGGAGTATGTTTAACGAACCCTAGGAAGGAGTGGTTCGGTCCCATTACAGGTCTTTCTATGTTTGTTTAATGAGTCCAAAGATAGAAAACTCGAAGGTTTTTCATGATTATAGAGTCTGGAAAAACACTCGAAAGAGAACTCTCTCAGTTCCTTTTTCGTAAATAGTTTGATGAGACCGAAAAAGAGATAAATTATCGCCCAACAGACGCTTTCTTCAAATAATTTAACGAGCGTGAAAATAGCAAGGTTGCTCGGCAATCTTTTCATGTTTAGAGAGTCTGAAAAGAGCTTAAAGAGGACTCCAAGGGGTTCCTTTTTCGTATAACCTTGTTGAGCCTGAAAAAGTGATAAAAGTGTGCTCGATTACATTCTCATGTATTTACGAGCGTGAGAATGGACAAAGACCAAGCTCGAGGTTTTGTGTAAAAACCATAAAAAACAACTTAAACATGCGATGAAAAAAGAGAAAAAATATATGTATCTTTGCATATGGACGTCGAAGTCATCATGTCTGCAAAAGTCGCACTCATAGGGGTGTTAGGAATTAGGTTTATTAAAATAAAACAATTATAAAAACCAACAAAAATGGTAAAAAGTAAATATAGGTGGGTAAAACTTCTTTTACCATAGTCATTGTAACTTTGCCAAGATTTTAGTCCAAAACCCCTCTTTTGCCCTTGAATTTCGATGCTCGATTGCGGAAGGTACGAACAACCATTTGGCGAACCGTCTCTGGCAGTGAGGTAAGCTCCTTGTCTTCTATATTTTCATGGTTCAATTTTTTATTTTCATTAGTAAATTTTAAGTTTTTGAGCTTGTTTTAGGGGTAAACTTTGCGCTCAGGCATTCTCGCAGGCCAGGCACACGGGACCTGTGAGAATGCATGATTCTCATAGGTGGCCCCAAAGGCACCTGTGAGAACCTTGCACTGTGCCAAAGGGGCACCTGCAAGAACCATTAAATGAAAATTTTCTTTAATGTTTGCTCAATGAAAAAAGTACCAAAGCTTGAAGAGAGTTGTTGACCTACTTCTTATGGTTCTTGTGTAGGCATTTGGCTGTCACCATGGTTCTGGAATGGCGTGAAAGAGAGCATGAAGAAGATGATGCTATTGCTAGGAATGACCCGGGCACCATTATCGCTTTGTGAGACTGTGGTCTCTTGAAATTCTTTTGGATCCCAAGTATGAGGGCCCAAGTCAGGTTGTTGGAGTACCTCGTTCATATGTGGGACATGGACCAACAAGTATTCCATGTGGAGGTCCACACATTGTCCTTCGATATCGAGGACATTTATTTTCTGATAGGACTGTCATGGCGTGGGTATCACACTAGCTTGACTGGTAGCCGAGGTGGTGGGCTGCCTATGAGTGAATATTGTCGTTTGTACTATGTTCCAGAGGCAGAAAGAAGCAAAGGAAAAGTGGCCATTTGGGGGGTCCGGGATTTGACCCTTCACACTATTTTGTTTACCATTGCTCATATGGCTAGGAGCGTTGATCCACACATGGCTCTCCAGAGATACTTTCAGTATTCCATAGAGTGTACTGAGCCTCGGGTCTTTAATTGGGCAGACGCAGTCCTCCGTAGCGTGAAGAGGCAATTGACTAAATGCAGGAGAGGCAACCTGAAGCAATTCGAGTATGGGTCATTGTTGGTGTCCTTATTTCTTGAGAGGGTTACCTTGCTGAGGTTGCAGGTTGAGTGGGGTTTACTGGCTCCAAAGGATCCGAGGATGCTAAGGTGGTGTAACCTCATGGCCTGACATGTAGCTGGACCAATCATCAAATACAACGATTCCTTCTTTGACTAGTTGTGACCACAGATGTTGTTGGTCGATGATTATGCCTATGTCGGGTTGGACTTCCAAGGGGATCTGGACTTGGCCTTGCCCGAGGGTGCTCAGTGGGGAGATCTCAATAAGAAGTACACACATTTTTTACTTTTTAAATGTTTTTGAGAATTTTATCATATGCAAATATTTTTATGTTTGTCCAAGGTCTAAATATAAAAATTCTTTTTTAATGACACAGACGTGGGGCCTTATCGACCTCTGGGTACTTCTCCTATTCAGCGACGAGGAGAGGTGGCTCCAGTTTCATGATGGGACGCTAAATATTATGAGGTAGTAGAACAAAACTTAGAGGGTTTGACTGCAGACATTCCAGACATACCTCTTGGAGAGGTCCCGCGACGTTATCAGCATCATACGGTGGCCGTGTTAGAGTCTGTTGGCTGACTGCTTCGTAGGGTTGCCCGGGAAGTCGTGTGTTACCATGAACGTCATCCATGACATTACTTTGTAGAAGCTATGAGCTTCATATTTTGAAATTTTGGCCCTCGGACAGAACTTTTTGTAAAAAACTTTTTGATCATTATATATACATACGGCTTCTATCGGCTTATCTTGTGTTGTGTGATACTTGTGATGTGATTGATTTATAAATGACCCAAATGTTCGTCTAATACATAGTTAGCTAATGCATCAGTTAATGTATTTAGACATCTAGGAATATGTTGGTACTCAATATAATCAAAATAACGTTCCAAGAGGCGAATTCGCAAATATACCTGTAATAAAGTAGGACTTCAAATAGCATAGACATTACTTAACTATAGTACTACTAGCTGCGAATCAAGTCGTACAACCAAGTGACGGATACCCAGCGAGATAGCATCAATTAAAAATTTGATAACGACGCTATACTCTGCAATATTTTTGGTCGCACGGCCAAGGCACACACCTCGTAGAGTGATAAGTTCCTTTGTAGGGGCGTAAATTGCCTAAGCAGCGGAAGCAAGGTTCTGAGTACTATGGCTAGCGCCATCAGCGAAGCCAATGTGGGGTAGAGAAGACTCTGACATATGGAAATCAAACACAACATCACATAAGGGTAGAGACTAGATAACGAAAAAGCATACTACAGTAACACACAATAAGTATGATACAATAAAATACAAGTACTCCTGCACAAGTGAGCTTATGCATAGTACTTCTTTAAGTACAACCCATTTTTGGGTTCACTCAAAGGAATACTGTCATAATCAACTAACTCATAATCTCCTTTCTCCAAAACTCGTTTAACGATATAAGGACCTCGCCACATGGCTTCGAATTTTCCAGCTCCTAGCATATCTCGATCTTGTTCGTAGAGGAGAACCAGATCTCCTTCGGAGAAAATGAGATTCTTGACATGTTTGTCATATTGGGCCTTGACACATTTCTTCTGGGCTTCGATGACTAGGGAAGCATCGCGTCGAGTTTTGTCTAATTGCAAGAGATACAACAGACGTTCCTCTTCGACAGAGGTGTTTGGTAGGAGTTCGACAGCTAGTTTCAGGGAGGGTATCTCACATTCAATCGAGAGGATAGCATCAATACCATGGACTAATCAAAAAGGTGTAAACCCAGTAGCAGACTTAACGGACATCTGGTAATCCCACAATGTTGAAAACAACATTGTGTGCCAACTTTTTTTGTGAATCCCTATCATTCGTCGCAACATGGTTATGAGAAATTTGTTAATCGCTTCGACTTGGCCGTTGGCTTGTGGGTAATAGGGTGTTGATTTTTCATGGCGAAGACCTAAATTTTCAGTGAGTTCAAACATCATGAAGTTTATTAAGTGGCTATTGTGATCAGTGACGATAGCCTAAGGAACACCAAAACGAGCTATGATGTGATTGAAAATGAATAATGTTGCGGTCTTTCCAGTATTGTCAAATTTCGGCATCGCCTCGGCCTATTTTATAAAATAATCTACAGCTACAATAATGTATCCATGCCCCCTGGCCGAGTGGGGGTGACATGTCATGAAATCGATGCCCCATTTTGAAAAGGGACCAACGGAGACCACAGGGTGAAGAGGAGCAGGATGTGATCGAATCTTATGATTATAGTTCTATCAAGCATGGCATTTTTGGATGGCTATTATGCAATCGTTAAATAAAAAAGGCCAAAAATACCTTGCTTGTAAGATCTTCTAGGTAGTAGCATACCCGGACATATGACCACCACAGGCTCCAAAATGGCAGTCATATAAGTCTTTCTCAGCTTCATCAAACATGAGGCAGCGTCGAAAAATTGAGTCAATCCCAAGACGATAAAGAGTATCCCCGAGGATAATATATTGACGGGCTTGGTAGCGTATTCGACATCGGTTAGTACTGGACAAATTGGGCTGGAAAGTCTGGGTTTGGAAATATATGATGATATCTCCATACCAAATATCATAGAAACTAATTAGGAAAAGGGATTCATCAGGTAATGAATTGGCTGCTACATTTTCCGTTTCAGAGTAGGGAAAGTCGCATATCAACTCGGAAAACACTAAGGACTTCTTGGACTTAGCGCGTTCGAATTCCAAGTCAAACTCCTGGAGTATCACGATCCATTTGGAGTATTTTCCCCCTAGAAATTGACGTGTGAGAATGTGTTGCATAGGGTTGCAATTAGAAATTACCTTAGTCTTGCGAGAGAGGATATAGTGCCGGAAACGTTGAACTGCTTGGATGGCTGCCAAGGCTAGTTTTTCGACATGTAAATACATGGTTTTTGTAGGCATTAGACTTCGACTCAAGTAACAGATAACATGTTCGTCATGAGAATCATCCTCTTGGACGAGAACCATAGCGATGGTGTAATATGAGGTTGCGAGGTAAAGGAAATAATCGCGACTGTAGTCGGGGGGGAAGAGAAGTGAAGCACGTGTCAGGGATAGTTTCAGAGCTTCAAAAGCCTTGTTTTTTATGGTATCCCATACGAACTCAGACCCCTTTTTGAGTAGTCACGTAAATCCAAGAGTTATCTCGGCGTAGTTCAGGATGAAATGACGAAGAAAGTTTGTTTTTCCTTGCAAACTTTGTAACTGGCGAAGTGTAGAAGGAGGAGGGAGATTGAGAATCACCTCGACCTTTAAAGGATCTACCTTGATCCCTTGACATGAAACAATAAATCCTAGAAGTTGGCCAGATTCTACACAGAAAACGCATTTGTGAGGATNGTGCTCTCATGAGGTCAAGACCAAGACAACACAAACCAACCAAAGTGAAGATAGCAAAATGTATTCAATCGTCAACTTATGCATATGATCAAGGAATTATACAATAAAATAAGAATGACTTTATGGGAAAAGGACATGTCGCTGTATCATATTAATCAAAAGTAGAAGATACAACTTGATCGCCTTGATGTCGCAATCTTCCTTTCATTGAATCTTGGTTCCAACACACACACTCGCTCTGTGCTTGCATGAAGAAGATCCAATTCCTCTTGATAGACCTACTAGAGTCTCCACGCTTCTGTTCAAGCAGGGTTCTTCACACAATTCCTTCACCAATTATTCAATTAATCTTGCTTCACCTTTTCCATGAGAATCCTTTCAATATATAGGAGAGGGTGATATGGTTACATGGATGATAATGATCCCACCAAATCAGGGAAACCAGTAAAATGACAACTATACGAATGCTAACCCATTCTCTAGAAGATTCCCTTCTAGAACCCTCGAGACTTGTTCTCTTTTCCAAGCTTGAAAACAAGTTCGCACCCTGTATGTAGAGAACAGTGTGAGAAGTTCACACCCTAGATGAAGGTGGCCTGCGAGAATGGGTCATTCTTGCAACCTAGGCTATAAGCAGCCTGTGAACTCACTTTGAAAATATGTTTTCTGGAAGAAGATAAATGCCATTCTTCTCAGGAGAAAGTTCTTGTTGGGAGCCTGATTACACCATTGTTAATACGTCACCAAGATGACCAAAATCATGTGTAACAGAATGCCCCCCAAAGTATGAGGTCGAAATCTGTGACAATTGAAATACTTTGTAAACTGCGTGTGTGTGTCGGAAACTAGGAGCGCGCTTAATCGAAAACCTGCAAACAACCAAGCGTCTGCAGAATATCATACCAGTTCTGAGGTATGCATTCCCATACTCATATCACAGACGAATGGCATCATGAACTTAGGTCATGGCCACCAATCATACACCGTGGATCCATGCTGTCAAAAATATCGCATAGCCACCAAGAATACACTGTGGATCCATGCAAGAAAATTCAAATTAAGACAACATAGCCACGAGACATACAAAGTGGATATATCTGTCAGCAAATTATACAAATTCCATCACAACCTGGATCAAAGAGATGAGACCCAGGGTCTTTAATCCCGTCACCTAAAAGTACGAATCTAACCATGTGATTACATGTGCTGAAGTCAAACATGGTAGAAACCACTTGATTACCGGTCATTGATGAAACCGTTAACAAGTGTGAGGGAAATCACCATTAATGTCAATGACTCCCAAGGTACACTAGTACAATCCACCGAACGTGAATAAATGAGTTGAGGTCGAACGTTTGACAGAATCTCCCGATCAGGGGTCAATGATGAAAACCCATTGTTGAAAGCAAGGAAACCTGCCATTGAGGCATGCAAGTTCCAAGGTACCAAATAATTTCTAAGTCTTATTTTCGGATAATGAGATGGAGTCGACGGAGGGCCTTGATGTATCCCCCATCAATGACACGAAATGAGTAACAGATTTTGAAGGTGGAACAGAGTATGATGTAAGTTGAACTGGACACAGGAGGGAATGCCGACATGAAGAGAATGGACAACTGCATATGGCCGACTCAATAGAGGCTTCAGATGAACTTCTCTTGAACATATGAATGACACGACCAATGATTTGGCAGCACTGACTCAGAGATGACTCAAGATATGACCTTGTAGCAAGTCAAATGAAAGACAAATGGATTTCCCAAACCGGATTCAGATAATGAATAGGGGGGTGTCATGTTCAAGAGAGACACTTACTGCCAATAATATGAATACGAAAACACATCCCTTTCCCAAATTTCCCCCCACCATTTCTAGCGAGTACCTCTTTATTTTTATGCAATATTGAGGAGGATAACATATGCTTGTTGATGTAAGCTCATCCTTCGAATGAGTCCCTTGGAGTATGTTTAACGAACCCTAGGAAGGAGTGGTTCGGTCCCATTACGGGTCTTTCGATGTTTGTTTAATGAGTCCAAAGATAGAAAACTCGAAGGTTTTTCATGATTATAGAGTCTGGAAAAACACTCGAAAGAGAACTCTCTCAGTTCCTTTTTCGTAAATAGTCTGATGAGACCGAAAAAGAGATAAATTATCTCCCAACAGACGCTTTCTTCAAATACTTTAACGAGTGTGAAAATAGCAAGGTTGCTCGGCAATCTTTTCATGTTTAGAGAGTTTGAAAAGAGCTTAAAGAGGACTCCAAGGGGTTCCTTTTTCGTATAACCTTGTTGAGCCCGAAAAAGTGATAAAAGTGTGCTCGATTACGTTCTCATGTATTTACGAGCGTGAGAACGAACAAAGACCAAGCTCGAGGTTTTGTGTAAAAACCATAAAAAACAACTTAAACATGCGATGAAAAAAGAGAAAAAATATATGTATCCTTGCATATGGACGTCGAAGTCATCATGTCTGCAAAAGTCGCACTCATAGGGGTGTTAGGCATTAAGTTTATTAAAATAAAACAATTATAAAAACCAACAAAAATGGTAAAAAGTAAATATAGGTGGGTAAAACTTCTTTTACCATAGTCATTGTAACTTTGCCAAGATTTTAGTCCAAAACCCCTCTTTTGCCCTTGAATTTCGATGCTCGATTGCGGAAGGTACGAACAACCATTTGGCGAACCATCTCCGGCAGTGAGGTAAGCTCCTTGTCTTCTATCTTTTCATGGTTCAATTTTTTATTTTCATTAGTAAATTTTAAGTTTTTGAGCTTGTTTTAGGGGTAAACTTTGCGCTTAGACATTCTCGCAGGCCAGCCACACGGGACCTGTGAGAATGCATGATTCTCGTAGGTGGCCCCAAAGGCACCTGCGAGAACCTTGCACTGTGCCAAAGGGGCACCTGCAAGAACCATTAAATGAAAAATTTCTTTAATGTTTGCTCAATGAAAAAAGTACCAAATCTTGAAGAGAGTTGTTGACCTACTTCTTATGGTTCTTGTGTAGTCATTTGGCTGTCACCATGGTTCTAGAATGGCGTGAAAGAGAGCATGAAGAAGATGATGCTATTGCTAGGAATGACCCAGGCACCATTGTCTCTTTGTGAGACTGTGGTCTCCTGAAATTCTTTTGGATCCCGAGTATGAGGGCCCAAGTCAGGTTGTTGGAGTACCTCGTTCATATGTGGGACATGGACCAACAAGTATTCCATGTGGGGGTCCACACATTGTCCTTCGATATCGAGGACGTTTATTTTCTGATAGGACTGTCATGGCGTGGGTATCACACTATCTTGACTGTTAGCCGAGGTGGTGGGCTGCCTATGAGTGAATATTGTCGTTTGTACTATGTTCCAGAGGCAGAAAGAAGCAAAGGAAAAGTGGCCATTTGGGGGGTCCAGGATTTGACTCTTCACACTATTTTGTTTACCATTGCTCATATGGCTAGGAGCGTTGATCCACACATGGCTCTCCATAGATACTTTCAGTATTCCATAGAGTGTACTAAGCCTCAGGTCTTTAACTAGGCAGACGCAGTCCTCCGTAGCGTGAAGAGGCAATTGACTAAATGCAGGAGAGACAACCTGAAGCAATTCGGGTACGGGTCATTGTTGGCGTCCTTCTTTCTTGAGAGGGTTACCTTGTTGAGGTTGCAGGTTGAGTGGGGTTTACTGGCTCTAGAGGATCCGAGGATGCTAAGGTGGTGTAACCTCATGGCCCGACATGTAGCTGGACCAATCATCAAATACAACGATTCCTTCTTTGACTAGTTGTGACCACAGATGTTGATGGTCGATGATTATGACTATGTCGGGTTGGACTTCCAAGGGGATCCGGACTTGGCCTTGCCCAAGGGCGCTCATTGGAGAGATCTCAATAAGAAGTACACACTTTTTTTACTTTTTAAATTTTTTTGTGAATTTTATCATATGCAAATGTTTTTATGTTTGTCCAAGGTCTAAATACAAAAATTCTTTTTTAATGACACGGACGTGGGGCCTTATTGACCTATGGGTACTTCTCCTATTCAGTGACGAGGAGAGGTGGCTCCAGTGTCATGATGGGACGCTGAAGATTATGAGGTAGTGGAACAAAACTTAGAGGGTTTGACTGCAGACATTCCAGACATACCTCTTGGAGAGGTCCCGCGACGTTATCAGCATCATACGGTGGGCGTGTTAGAGTCTGTTGGCTGACTGCTTCGTAGGGTTGCCCGGGCAGTCGTGTGTTACCATGAACGTCATCCATGACATTACTTTGTAGAATCTATGAGCTTCATATTTTGAAATTTTGGTCCTTGGACAGAACTTTTTGTAAAAAACTTTTTGATCGTTATATATACATATGGCTTCTATCAGCTTATCTTGTGTTGTGTGATACTTGTGATGTGATTGATTTATAAATGACCCAAATGTATGTCTAATACATAGTTAGCTAATGCATCAGTTAATGTATTTAGACATCTAGGAATATGTTGGTACTCAATATAATCAAAATAACGTTCCAAGAGGCGAATTCGCAAATATACTCGTAATAAAGTAGGACTTCAAATAGCATAGACATTACTTAACTGTAGTACTACTAGCTACGAATCAAGTCGTACAACCAAGTGACGGATACCGAGCGAGATAGCATCAATTAACAATTTGATAACGACGCTATACTCCGCAATATTTTTGGTCGCACGGTCAAGGCACACACCTCGTAGAGTGATAAGTTCGTTTGTAGGGGTGTAAATTGCCTAAGCAGCGGAAGTAAGGTTCTGAGTACTATGGCTAGTGCCATCAGTGAAGCCAATGTGGGGTAGAGAAGACTCTGACATCTGGAAATCAAACACAACATCACATAAGGGTAGAGACTAGATAACGAAAAAGCATACTACAGTAACACACAATAAGTATGATACAATAAAATACAAGTACTCGTGCACAGGTGAGCTTATGCATAGTACTTCTTTAAGTACAGCCCATTTTTGGGTTCACTCAAAGGAATACTATCATAATCAACTAACTCATAAGCTCCTTTCTCCAAAACTCGTTTAACGATATAAGGACCTCGCCACATGGCTTCGAATTTTCCAGCTCCTAGCATATCTCAATCTTGTTCATAGAGGAGAACCAGATCTCCTTCGGAGAAAATGAGATTCTTGACATGTTTGTCATATTGGGCCTTGACACGTTTCTTCTGGGCTTCGATGACTAGGGAAGCATCGCGTCGAGTTTTGTCTAATCGCAAGAGATACAACAGACGTTCCTCTTCGACAGAGGTGTTTGGTAGGAGTTCGACGGCTAGTTTCAGGGAGGGTATCTCACATTCAATCGAGAGGATAACATCAATACCATGGACTAATCGAAAAGGTGTAAACCCAGTAGCAGACTTAACGGACGTCTAGTAATCCCACAATGTTGAAAACAACATTGTGTGCCAACTTATTTTGTGAATCCCTATCATTCATCGCAACATGGTTATGAGAACTTTGTTAATCGCTTCGACTTGGCCGTTGGCTTGTGGGTAATAGGGCGTTGAGTTTTCATGGTGAAGACCTAAATTTTCAGTGAGTTCAAACATCATGAAGTTTCTTAAGTGGCTATTGTGATCAGTGACAATAGCCTGAGGAACACCAAAACGAGCTATGATGTGATTGAAAATGAATAATGTTGTGGTCTTTCCAGTATTGTCAAATTTCGGCATCGCCTCGACCCATTTTATAAAATAATCTACGGCTACAATAATGTATCCATGCCCCCTGGCCGAGTGGGGGTGACATGTCATGAAATCGATGCCCCATTTTGAAAAGCGACCAATAGAGACCACAGGGTGAAGAGGAGCAGGATGTGATCAAATCCTATGATTATAGTTCTAGCAAGCGTGGCATTTTTGGACGGCTATTATGCAATCGTTAAATAAAGAAGGCCAAAAATACCTTGCTTGTAAGATCTTCTAGGTAGTAGCATACCAGGACATATGACCACCACAGGCTCCAAAATGGTAGTCATATAAGTCTTTCTCAGCTTCATCAAACGTGAGGCAGCGTCGAAAAATTGAGTCAATCCCACGACGATAAAGAGTATCCCCGAGGATAATATATTGACGGGCTTGGTAGCATATTCGACGTCGGTCAATACTAGACAAATTGGGCTGGAAAGTCTGGGTTTGGACATATATGATGATATCTCCATACCAAATATCATCGAAACTAATTAGTAAAAGGGATTCATCAGGTAATGAATTGGCTGCTACATTTTCCGTTTCAGAGTAGGGAAAGTCGCATATCAACTCGGAAAACACTAAGGACTTCTTGGACTTAGCGCGTTCGAATTCCAAGTCAAACTCCTGGAGTATCACGATCCATTTGGAGTATTTTCCCCCTAGAAATTGACGTGTGAGAATGTGTTGCATAGGGTTGCAATTAGAAATTACCTTAGTCTTGCGAGAGAGGATATAGTGCCGGAAACGTTGAACTGCTTGGATGGCTGCCAAGGCTAGTTTTTCGACATGTAAATACATGGTTTTTGTAGGCATTAGACTTCGACTCAAGTAACAGATAACATGTTCGTCATGAGAATCATCCTCTTGGACGAGAACCATAGCGATGGTGTAATATGAGGTTGCGAGGTAAAGGAAATAATCGCGACTGTAGTCGGGGGGGAAGAGAAGTGAAGCACGTGTCAGGGATAGTTTCAGAGCTTCAAAAGCCTTGTTTTTTATGGTATCCCATACGAACTCAGACCCCTTTTTGAGTAGTCACGTAAATCCAAGAGTTATCTCGGCGTAGTTCAGGATGAAATGACGAAGAAAGTTTGTTTTTCCTTGCAAACTTTGTAACTGGCGAAGTGTAGAAGGAGGAGGGAGATTGAGAATCACCTCGACCTTTAAAGGATCTACCTTGATCCCTTGACATGAAACAATAAATCCTAGAAGTTGGCCAGATTCTACACAGAAAACGCATTTGTGAGGATTCAATCGTATATGGTAAAACCGATAGCGGAGGAAAATGGCTCGGAGGTGGGTTGGATGATCGACTTGGCGCATGGAATGAGCGGGTAAGTCATCAAGATATGGTTGCATGATGTGCTTGATATCATGGAAGGCATAAGACATAGCATGTTGAAAATTTGCGCCAACGTTCTTTAGACCGAAAGGAAGTTTCCTATAGGCAAAAGTGCCCCAAGGACAAATGAAAGCGGTTTTGTGTTGATCCTCAGGAACAATCTTGATTTGATTATATCCGGAGAAACCATCCATCAGAGAGAATATTTCGCTTCCGGCGTAATCATCGACAATCTGATCGACGAAGGGGGTAGGAAGTTGTCTTTAGGACAAGATTTGTTAATATCCCTATAATCAACGCAGACACATATTGTGTCTTGTTTCTTGTCGATCGGGACAAGATTGGAAACCCAGTCAGTGAGGGGCACCGGGTAAATAAAGCTGGCTTTGAGAAGTTTCTCGGCTTCAAGTTTAATAGCAGTCACTTTACATGGGTGAACTGGACGAAAGCATTGCCGGATGGGTTTGGCATCGGGGTATGTCTTAATCTCATGTATCACGATGTCAGGGTCGATACCCGACATTTCTTCATATCTCCAGGAAAAGACGTCACGAATTTTTTTGAAAAGTGACTTGTAGGTGACGATTTCATCAGGGGAACACGAAGCTCCGATATGCACATTTTCGACAATTCCAGGCTTGATGGATATGTCGAGGGGTGTTAGAATATAAAGGATTGTGCTCGTTTAACCATGACGATACCCTCGTCTCCCAACCACAGGCCTTAAGCCAACCTCCGAGCACCTTGACCTTGATCGAGAAGAGAATTCTGGCTGCAATCTATAGCCAAGAGAGGCTAAATGCACCAAGCAAAAGAATAGAAACAAAACTGAACAGATGATCCCACCTAGAAGCTAGCGCACCAATCTCCCAGCTTTCCCAGAAAACCTGCGCACCAAACTGTTGCTGCCTGCAACTGTCTGCGCAGATATTGCTCTCTCTACAACTGCTGAGATGACAAATAATGAAACTGGTGCCCTGTATTTATAGTGGACTGGCCAGTCTAACTGGGGCCGACCTGACCAGTCTAACTAGGTCGACTTCTTCTTCTGGGCATTAATAAATGCAATATAAATATATTTGTTCAGCCGACAATCTGTCTAGGGTTTGCTTCAATTCTTTGCTTCCTTCCAGAGGATTCTAGTCTCGTCATAGGTCATCATAGAGGTTCATACCTCCCGAAGCTACCATAATATTAACACTCCCTCCTAGATAGGGAGGTATGGTCTTGAGCACAACAGACCATTCAACTGGTAGCATCACGAGCACCTGTCATTATTATCCGACTGGATAATCTCCTATGACAACTGGTACAATATCAATTTATAGAACACTCATGTGTCTATTTCAGTAGTACACAACTACTCAGACTTTGTGAAACACTTTCACAAACTATCCTTCATAACAAATAGCAACCTGCATATAAACAATGTTATGATAAAAACTGTATCATCTGGGCCAATCTTTCACTCACAACTGTGAGATCTGAAAGAATGTCTGCCACCACAGTAGTCTTCATCTGCATAGAGACAATGTTATCATAAAATTGAATCAACTGGGCCAATCTTTCACTCACGTCTGTGAGATCTGAAAGAGTGTCTGCCCTCAGTATATAACATGAATAATAATCATCTGGGCCAATCTTTCACTCACATCTGTGAGGTCTAAAAGAATGTCTGCCCTAAATATAGAATATCAACACTGGGCTATCTGCCCCATTCTTATCAACCAAGGAAGAAGGATTGTTTCTGATTTCTGAGCCTGGACCATTTCCCACCCCGGGCCATTCTTCTGACACCAAACAAGTTGTAACCTGGAGAGAATGAGTCTGCCCTCAAGAAATGCTCGGATCATTCCTTACCCTGGGCCATTCCTCCGACACTAAACAAAGTGTAACCTGGAGGGAATGAGTCTGCCCTAAGGAATGACTGTCCTGTACTATTTCCCACCCTAGGCCATTCCTCCGACACCAAACAAGGTGTAACCTGGAGAGAATGAGTCTGCCCTCGAGGAATAACTATCCCTGATTGCTGAGCCTGGACTACTCCCCACCCTGGGCCATTCCTCCGACACCAAACAAGGTGTAGCCTAGAGAGAATGAGTTTGCCCTCGAGGAGTAATTGTCTGGACCATTCCCCACCCCAGGCCATTCCTTCGACACTAAACAAAGTGTAACCTGGAAAGAATGAGTCTGCCCTCGAGGAATGTATGTCTTGCATCAACCTCCAAATGGATGATTCTTCGAAACTGCTCACCAATGTGAACTTTGAAAGAATGACTGCCCGGCGAGGCAGACCATTCTACTTGACCACTACTCAGAGTGACTGCCAAGAAGAATGATTGTCCTAGACCACTCCCCATAAATGGGAAGTCACTGTCTATGATACATCAACAATCAATCTGCCTCCCATGTTAACTACAACAGGAAGCCACTATCCGTCAGAAATCTCAATCCACTTTCTGAATTGGAAAGCATCTGTCCAATCTGGACTTTTACAAAAATAAATAACATTTCAATTCTCCCTCCTAACTAGAGAGTTATTTTAATCGCAGAAATAAATATTTTTGCGTACCTTCTTTATCCTGTAGAGTCTTCCCTTTCAGCTAAGGGAGTTATTTCCGCAATCCCCATCTTCTCTCGGAAATATGCAAACTTGATTCTGGAAAGAGGCTTTGTCAGGATATCTGTTGTCTGCTCATCAGTGGGAATATACTCGAGCTTTACCTCTCCTTCCTAGAATTTATCTCAGATAAAGTAGTATTTGATCTCAATATGCTTCGACCTTTCATGGAATACTAGATGCTCGGATAATCTTATACAACTCTGATTATCACAATATATAGTGGTCGATTCT
>JZKD02S1822744.1:18164-37662 GCA_000966675.3 Picea glauca
TTCCTGCTGTACAGACCCCGATGGGTATGGGCGCGGGATCGGATGTATCTCTTGGAAGATGAGAGGATCGACTGAAAACCTGCTGAGGGATTCTCTCAATCGTGCGAGTCTGCAAAAGATCGGTCTCGGTCTCTTCCTGTTCTGTCCGTGCGATCAGAATTGCGTGAGGGATTTGCATGTGGAGGTCACGGGAGGTCCACCTTGGACAGGATACCATTGGCCAAAGTATTTCAAGGTTAACTATTTGAGGTGAACTAGATCGAATGACCAATATTTTTGAATAATCATCATTGGTAGTAATATTTGGCTGATTATATTTTTCAACCTCAAATAATTGATCAAGGAAAAATTTAGATCCTTCTCGAAACACAAATTGAGAAGTATCAATGGAAGATTCAATTTGAGACTCTTTCAAATCATTTCTTGATTTACCCACAGATAATTGATGAGAATAAAAATTAATATGTTCATGGGAAAATTTATTTCCATCTTTATCTTCTATTCGATAATCTCTTTGTACCTGATTATATAATGTTGAATTCTCTCCAAGGTAATATGGGACATGCAATCGCACAACATTAGGATAAAAAATATCAAGGTACAAGGAATAATATGTAGAAGAATTAAGGAGACATAATGCACCTCTTGAAATGATAGGTATATGTGTTTCAAAATCTGGTTTTGTCCCCTCTCCTTGTATAAATTGATCAACCTCTGTTGTATTCTCTTTCAAAGAATACGAGATGGTTTCTAAGAGACAATTTGGTTCATTATGTAAGGGAAAAATTGAGAGAAAATCACTAGAGATAGAAGGTTGATTAATAGTCTGACTAATGATTTTGTCTCCTATTGATTGATCATGGATTTTTTCAACTAAATTAGGGGAAGATTTATCGTCCACATGATTATCAACTTTACACTCGGCCTCTTTTACTTTATAAATAGTTATAAAATCTAAGAGAGTGTGAAAACCTTCATCTTTTAAAGCCCAGGTTCCTTCTTTGACAGGAGGAGACATTGTCGACAAACAATTATTAGAGGTGACAATTGCATTTTGTAAAAGATGATTTTGCTCATGATTTTCCAAAATGAAAGAAGTTGACAAAAATTGTGGTGCTTCAAAATCTTCAAGATCAACATGAAAATTTGAACCATTTTGAGATTGAGTGTTAGTGCTCAATTCAAATTGGTTAACAATTAATTGATCTTTATTGTATGAGAGAGAAATGAGATATTCAAACCACTCATTAATAAGCGACATTTCTTTCAAAGGGAATCTAGTACAAACATGAATGAACCTAATTCCAAAATAATTGAATGATTCACCATTTTCTTTCCTTAAGAAGCTTAATTATTCACTTAATTTATCATAATCATAGCTGCTAAAATATGATAAAAATGCAAATACAAACTCAGTCAAATAATGAATAGAATTATCCCTAAAATATTCAAACCAAATTTTAACCCTACCTCGGAAAGTGAGAGCGAACAATCTGCATGTAACATTAGGATCGGTGATCTTATGTCTAAAACACTTATAAAAAAAATTATAAATATGGTCTATTGCAAATGTGTTCCCTTCACCATCAAAGGTGAGTTCTTGAAAGAGATTAGCTATCTTGTTGGAAATAACTGGTAGTGAGACATTGAAAGCATGTTTAAACACAGTGATTTGGGGAGCCATGGGGAAATTGAATACATTCGAAATAAAGGCTCCTACAAGGCCATCTTGTCAGTTGGCCCTCCTTCTAGCGCCATTTGTTGATGGGCGAAATTGACCATCCATCAAATGGGAGAGCGAGTCTGGTCCGGGGTTGTCTAAATAACCCAAGCCGTTTGGTATAAATCGTTGAGATGGGTTTAATGCCTTCGTTAGCCAATATAAAAATCCTAAAAGAAACAAAATAAAAGAAAGAAATAATTATCTAATCACTAAACACTATATATATGTGTACATATTCTCTAATGTAACTATAGTAGATGTATTTAAGCAAAAGATAGATAAATCTCATTTATGTACATTATTTACAAGATGAAAGCTTTAATCGAAACTTACGAAATTGATGGAAAACTAAATTGCTTGTAAGAATGAGATAAAGAAAGCACATAAAAATCTTTTTTTGTTTTTCCTTTATAAATATATAAAAAACTTGTAAAAATTTCAAAGAAACATGAACATGTGGATAGTCAAAAGCTGAACCATATATTGTAGTTTCAGTGATATGTGAATAACAGAAAAACATAAAGAAGCTAACCTGTCAATGAGTTAGTGAGGTTTCTCCAAGCATCTGCATAAGTGGTGAACATCCAACTGCCATGTCCAAGAGAGAAACCTGTAATGAACCTTATGACTGTTAAATTCAGAACATATATTAGCAGTTTAAGTTTTAATGAAAGAAAAGGAGACACAAACATAAACTCGTGATCTCATAATTACATATGATTGCAGCGAGATAAATCTAAAAGCAACATGTGCATATTATCATTCAATTAAAACTCAAAGACAAATCCTATTATTTTTATTCAATATATGGTCACAACATTTATATTTTGTGAAGTAATTTGTAGATGGTATTTATAATATAAACATCATGCGCATCATAGATCATTTAATCTAAAGATATCAGACCTATACATACAACAGAGTTAACAAAACATAAACAACAACATTATAAACAAAAGGCTAAAGCCAAAATGTGTTTATGCCATTATATTAAGTTATGGAATTACTTGTCCATCTCTTTCTCTCAGCCAAGATGATTTTCCTTCAAAGTACAGAGTATTTAAAGAGTTTATGTAAGCTAAATATCATATCTTTAAAGATAGGATCAGATCTCAAAGTTACAAAGATAGAGGGTCTAAAAACCACTCAAAATCAAACTATATCCTCAAAATTATGAAAGTTCTATTTTGATTTACAAAATAAGCCAAAACAGATGGCTAACTGACTAAGTCCAACAATGATCCAATTCACAAGATACATCTTATCCTGAAATAAAAACGAAATGTGCAAATTAGATATTTATTTAACTAACAATTTCCAAAATTTTATATGAGAAATTGACTTGGCTACATAATCTCTCGATCATGTAGCCAGTCTTATTATTAATATAAAAAATCCAAGTCGATCTAAATTGATTTAGTAAAATAAAAAATAAAGCATAACAAATCAATCTTACCATTTAAACAGTGACAAAATCGAATCAAAAAATCTCAGAGTTGATCACAGCCTCGACATTGTCAGCGTTTTTTATGATGATGTTACCTGTTGTTTTCAAACATTTTTCTTGACTTTGTGCATTGTCTTTGAGTTCATAGTTTCCATTTGTTAATGAGTCATTTTGAGCCGTAAGAGCCTTGATCTTAGCTTGAAGGATAGGGATTTCTTTGTAATACAGACCTATCCAATATAAACAAACCCTGCAATGTACAACAGGTGCAAATGGTTGAGGAAGTGTATGATTGTGTGTTAAAACACTACCACTATCCACTGTCGGCCTTGGCCTGAGATTGATATCTGGAAATTCATTGATGTATTTTAGACACAGTGGGAGGTTATTTGTTTTGGATTGGAAAAAAATTTCATGTTCAAGAGTTTTAATAACCTTGGAACTAGCATCCTGTTGTTCATAGAAAGACTGATCGGGTGTTGTCCCTTCACGAAGGTTTTAATCCAAAGAATCTGGTTTACCATTTGAGAATTTAAGGGGATTTTCTATCATAGGTTTATCCATTATAGAGGTTTCTACAGGAATTGTTGTAGCAAAATAAAAATAAAAATAAAAATAAAACGTTTACCTCAACCGGAATGGAAAATCTGGAAAATTTCCCTCCAAAGATTGAGAAATATCTTTAAAATGATCCAATTTCTAGAGAAACTTCTTGAGTGGAAGGTAAAAGGGCCCATTTTCATTATGGTTTTTCAAGGGTTTGATCTAACTCGTCACGGTTTTCTCAGAAACGCTCCCGCAAAAACGTGTCTCTAGCTGGAAAAAACAGGATTGAACAAACTATAACAAGAGCGACTCAAAACAACTGTGGGTTTTGATGGTAGTGATAGGAGGTAATCCCAAGCTAAAAAAATGGAAAGAAAACTAGGAACACACCAAGGCAACCATAACATAAGCAATGAGGGGTTCAACCATGAAATTTGGGCGTTTCTGGTAATGAATGTTTAGAGTACAGATTATGGCTCAAGACCCTAGCTCGTAATGAGAGGCCTTTTAGATCAACCTACCAACTAAAATGACGTACATGGTACGATACTGGTATGTTAAATTCCCATGTTATGTCATGAGTGTGACCAATTTGCAAAGGTTAGGAATGGATGCATTTTTACAATCCAAATGCAAATCAAAAATTTTAAATCAAAGTTGATTTACCAAGAATTTTAAATCAACAAGCCTATAGTCCAAACGCCAATTGATTCTTCGTATAATTACAAAGGATAAAAAATATAAGATTACAATCTAAGATAAATTCAAAATAAGTGTTTTATTGATATATGGTAAGTTCAAAGAAAAACAACATTCATCGAAAGAGGTGTATGCACATTGACCCTTTTAAAGACCAAGCCTCCGACAAAATTACAATACGATTTTCAGTTTTAATTCTTCATTCATTCTTTCAGTCATGAATGAAGCATGGTGGTGTAGACCCACTCGGCCCTCAGGTCGAGGATCTGCTTACCATATCATTCTTCTTTTCCCTTTGAGACGAATTGGCTCTTTCAATTCCCTACTTGAATCTTCTTTATTTTGATCCACAGGTACTTTCGGAAGCTTCCTTGGCGCGAATGACACTAGGTGCAAGCTCCCCCTTCTCTGTGTGACCACCAGCTATGACCAAGGCCTACACTGAGAGGCACTTGTCACAACTTTCCACTTGCGAGTTCATGAGTTGAGATTCTTGACTCTTCCTTCCCAGGCTCACGATAACCGAAATGCCGATACTGGTATAGCTCCCTACTATCAACGCCCTTCGCGTGTGACCACCGACTAGGCTTCCCACTAGCACTTCTCACCTTTCACCACTTCGCAATTCAAAAGGTTGGACTTTTTCCCCTTATCTTACGAACCCCTTAGACATGAAAAGTCAATGGGGTGTTGACTCCCTTCAATGAACAATGCGTGGCTCCCTATTTTCAGTGCCCTCTGAGCGTGACCATCAGCTAGGCTTACCACTAGAACTTCTCACCTTTCACCACTTTGCAAGTCAAAAGGTTTGACTTCTTTCCCCTTATCTTACAAACCCCCAAGACACGAAAAGTCAACGGGGTGTTGACTCCCTTCAATGAACAATGCATGTCCGCCTGTCTATTCCACGGGCCCACCTTGCGATTATGCCATGTGTTCCTTACGCTCCACTTCACACTTCACCACTTCTCTCCATGAAGTGCTATATCCTTTCTATCATGACACCCGAAGTGCCGAGATCCAAAACTCCTCGATGTACCTAAGCACTGAACTATCGAATTTTGACACTTCGTCTACCCGGTCCCACAACAAAACTTCTCGCTCTTTCGGGACTTCACCTTTCACAACCTACAGTACCCAACCTTTGGGCTCTCACCTTGTGAACCTCTGAGTTTGCGAGATCTCTAGATCTCTGCCACCTGTCCTCCTTGGATGGACAGCTCTGATCCACTCACCACTTCGCTACTCGTCTTTCGCAAGTGATCCAACACCCCTGGCTGACTTGGATCCTACAGCCCTGATTTCTTCTGAGATTATGCTTGAGGAAAGCTCATCGTAACGTAATTGCTTCTCTGCAAGATCTGATGGCTCTTGTGACTTCGCAAATTCTTCTCAAAGAATTCCGATCGTCTATTTCTTCGTGGACAATTCTTGCGAATTTAACCAAATATTTCTCCGCGGACTTCAACGCAAACTTGCTACTCCTCCTTTCAATGCCTCAAGGCACCAACCTTCTATGATTTTCTTCGACAACTGCAAAGACCCTATCCTTCCTAAGCTTCCTCCAACTCCAAGTCTTGAAGAAGACTCCCGCACGCACTCCTTGCAGCGAATCCTTCAATTACTTCAAAGAATTGAAGTCCTTTGACTCTGCGCACTCCCTGCAGCAGTAGTCCTTCAACAATTTCTTAGGTTCACAAACTCTAAGACTTTACTCGGCCTGCGCACACCTTGCACGGCTCTTGTGCTTAAATTTCACTTCTGTGAGAATGAGAATAGTTGTTATCCCTCCTTAGCTTTCAGAGATGAACTTTGACTTCTATCAATGCACTCCTTACAGACAAACTTCACTGCACTCCTTGCAGGAATTTTACTCACTCAGGCAGAGAAACAATTGAAACTCATTCCTTACTCTCTCTCAGACTTCAAACACAAAGCATGAAATCATATACACAACATATAAACCAAATGTATAATAGAAAGTAAACATCCATGAGCATAACATTCAACATGCATACACAGAGAACAAATATGACACCATGAATTTGAATTGAAGCTCTTTCTATTAATTCAAATCTCTATACATGGGTGTTTTCAACTACAGCTCTCTGCTCTCTTCTCTATGCTCTATTCTCTATCTTGACAATCATCTTACAACTATACAATGAGGGTGTCTATATCCTGTTTCCCTCTTGCGCTCTAAAACTGTCTAATCTAGAATTAAATTCTATCTACCTACATTCATTACACATAAAGGCTCCTATCTACTATGGACGAGAGCGGATCACTCAAGGTCCTTTCACAATAGTACAAGCATGCCTCCACTTAATGACTTCATTAATATTTCAAAACATTTTTAAAAAATGTGCTCGATGCTTTTCTAGTTGTCTCTTATCTCCGCGTTGTCTCGCTGCTAGCTATGCTTGCATGCCTTGCGATGCTCCTGCATCATACTCCCTCGTTTGAAAATTTTCATAGGCTCCTATCCATGAGCTCGCGCACGGTCTGTCCATGCTTCTAGATTTTTCCTTCATTCTCCCAGCTGGCATCTTCAACTGGATGGCCCTTCCACTTGACCAAGTATTCAAAGTATTGCTTTTGTCTGGTCCTCTTACCAACTCTTTTGTCCAGTATGCACTCCATCTGTGGCTTTTATGCAACTAGCATTTGTTTTGTCCACTGAATCTCTGGCTATTCACTACCTGCTTCTGCTTCCTCAGCTTTATAAGGGTACAAATCCGAGACATTGGATGTCGGAGAAATTCCGATCCCATCGGGTAATTTAATCTCATATGCATTCACCCCAAATTTCTTCAAGACCTTACATGGTCTGATTTTCTTCATCTTCAGTTTATTATATGTTCCACTCGAGAACCTTTCCTTTCTCAAATGTGCAAGGATCAAATCACCAACTTCAAACTGAAGTTGACTCCTATCTTGATCTGCTCTCCACTTATATTCTTAGCTTGAACTCTGCAATCATTCCTTCACCTGGCTATGAAGTTCCTTCATCGCCTCTGCAAAATCTTTTGCACTAGCGCTCCTAGTCACAATCTGTTCTAAATCCCTCAGCTCAGAAATTCCTCTCGGCTGCATGCCATAAACAATTTGAAATGGACTCTGTCTGGTACTCCTATTAAGCGATTCATTATAAGAAAACTCCACCTGTGGTAATATGTTGTCCCACTGACTATGGTGTTTTGTCACCAAGATCCTCAACAAGTCTCCCAAAATCCTGTTCACGACTTCTGTCTGTCCATCCGTTTGAGGATGATAAGATGAACTAAATGACAAGTTTGTTCCCAAATTATTCCATAAGGTTCTATAGAAGTGCCCTACGAACTTAGTGTCTCAATCCAAAACTATGCTCCTTGGTAAGTCGTGAAGTCGAATGACTTCTTTGAAAAACAAGTTCGCAATGTGAGTTGCGTCATTGGTTTTCTGACATGGAATGAAATGTGCCATTTTGGAAAATCTATCCACTACCACAAAGATTGAGTCAAACCCTCTTTGTGTTCTTGGAAACCCCAATATGAAGTCCATGCTGACTACATCCCACAGCCTGTCAGGTATGGGTAATGGTTGATAAAAACCTACATTCTGCCTCTTTTCTTTTGAATGCTAACAAATTCTACATCTGTCCATGAATATTTTGACGTCTGCTCACATTCCTTGCCAAAAATATGACTCATTCAACTTTGCGAACATCTTGTCATGACCAAAATGTCTATCCAATCCTCCACTATGTTTCTCCTTTAGTAAATTTTCCCTCATGGAGCATTTTGGAATACAAAGTTGATTACCTTTAAACAGTAATCCTTCCTGGATCATGTATTCTACCCATTGGCTTCTATCCTTGAGAATTGGATTCTCAGCTACTTCATATGCCTCTTTAAAATATGGATCATCTCTTTACATGTCCCTAAGATCATCAAAACCCAATGTTTTGACTATGAACTCCTGCAATAGCAAACATTTCCTGCTCAAAGCATCAACAACTTTGTTAGCAGTTCCAGAAATATGTTTAATCACAAAAGTGAAATTTTGCATATATTCAACCCATTTAACATGTCTTTGATTCAACTTCTCCTGTTGAGTTACAAATTGCAATGCATGATTATCACTATACAAGACAAACTCCTTAGGAATTAAGTAATGTCTCCATTTTTTCAATGCCTGAATAATAGCATAGAATTCCTTATCATATGTGGAGTATTTTATCTTGGCTTCATTCAGCTTCTCATTGAAATATGCTATCGACATGTCTTCTTGACTCAAGACTGTCCCTATTGCAAATCCACTTGCATCGCATTTTACTTGAAATGTCTTTTGGAAATTAGGCAACACTAGAATTGGTTGTTCCGTGATTGTCCTTTTCAGCAAATTGAAGCTTTTCTCAGCCTCTTCCGTCCAGTGAAAAGACTTTTGTCTCTTCTTCACTGTGTCCATCATCGGTGCACTAATTCAACTAAAATTCCTAATGAATTTTCGGTAGAAACTAGCCAATCCGTGAAAACTTCAAACTTCAAAGATATTCCTTGGTGACAGCCAATTTTTTATTACCTCCACCTTATCTGGATCCATCCTCAACTTATCTGCAGAAATAACAAACCCCAAATAAATGAGCTCTATCTTCATGAATGAGGATTTCTTCATGTTCATCAACAACTTCTCTTTTTGTAACCTCTTCATCACTATGGCCAAATGTTTCAGATGTTCTGCCTTTTTTTAACTAAAAATCAATATGTCATCAAGATACACAATGACAAATTTTTCGATGAAATCCTTCAGGACTTCATTCATCAATCTCATGAAAGTACTTGGTGTGTTTGTTAAACCAAATGATATAACAAGCCATTCATACAACGCTTCATTAGTCTTGAAGGCTATCTTCCATTCATCACCTTCTCTCATACGAATCTGCTGATATCCACTTTTCAAATCAATCATCGAAAAAAATTTGGCTCCACTCAAGCAATCCATTAGATCACCCATCCTTGGCAATGGAAATCTATACCTGATGGTTATTTTGTTGATTTCTCTCAAGTCAATACACATCCTCTAGCCTCCATCTTTCTTCGGACTGAGTACTGTCAGAACAGCACACAGACTCAAGATTTCTCTGACCAAACCTTTTTCCAACAAATCTTGGACTTGTCTTTTGACCTCTTCATTCTCCTGCGGCGTCAATCTGTATGCTACTTTGTTAGGCAAAATAGCTCTAGGTATGAGATCAATTTGATGAATTATACTTCTAATCAGTGGCAATGAACGAGGTAGTTCATCCACTACTAAGTTAGAGAACTCTTCCAGTAGTTCCTAAACCTCTTCTGGTAAATCATCTACCCTTATGCTGGTTAAAACAATCTTTGGCTTCCTAACCACATTGAATTGCGGTTCCTCTTAACCTTTGTAAGAAGTTCCTTCCCACTCATGAGAAGTACAGTGTTTCTCACCTCCAGTTTTATTTCTTTATCTTTGATCGGCAACAGCATGTGAGTTCTCCCATTTTTCTCTAGGGTGTATGTGTTCATTCTCCCATCATGAATCACATTCCTGTCATATTGCCACGGTCTACCCAGCAATAGATGACAAACATCCATTGGAATAACATCACAGAGTATTTCATCTTTATACCCTCCTATTTTAAACTCAACTAAACATTGCTTAGTGACATTTACCTAATGTCCTTTTTGCAACCACGGAACTCTGTATGGGCTTGGATGGTCAATCATCTCCAGCTCTAGTTTTTCTACCATCTCCGTTGAAACAAGATTTTCTGTGATACCACTATCCAAAATGACCTTCCATACCCTGTCCTTGGTCTTGCAAGCAGTCCAAAAAAGTCTGTTCCTTTGGACCGAACTCTCCACTTCCTTCTCTGGTGTCAAAATAACTTTTTGCATCATCAACAATCTTTCGCCTTCAGCATCCTCTGTCTCAACATTTCACCTCTTTGCTTCGGCAGTGTGAGTCTCTCCTTCCTCTTTCTTCTTGTTTGGACATTCATAAGACTTGTTTCTGACCTTTCCACACGTGAAGCATTTTATCACTCCACCTCTTCCTCTTCCTCTACCTCTAGTATGAGGAAAAATGTTGTTATCAACATACTCTACTCTTTGATCAGCATACTGCCTTCTCTATCCATCATATTTCCCTTTCTTTGAGCTTTCACCTCTCTCAATCTGAGGTTTCTTCCATTCTTCATTAGGCTTCTGATTTCTATCTTGGACGACTAATTTTCCTCTGGCTTGACTTCTGCCTCGGCCTCTTTGACCTTGTTTTCGGCTCAACTTCTCTTCCACCTTTAGAGCCATTTGATAATCATATTCCACCGTTTAGATGGTCATCATGCTCATCTCATCCTGAATTTCGTATCTCAGGCCATTCATATACCTGGAAAATTTTTCATCATTACTTTCACGATGACCTGCTCTAATGTTTAGCCTGTAGAACTCTTCAGTATAATCCTTCACTGACATCAGATTCTGTCTCAAATTTTGCATTCTTCGAAACAGAGTAATTTGGTAATCCCTGGGAATGAATTTTGCCTTCATCTTTGCGATCATCCTATCCCAACTCTTGTTTTTCTTCTTACCTTGGAAGCGTTTGTCAGCTTGCAGTTCATCCCACCATAATGATGCATGTCCTTTAAGTCTCGTGACAACATGTTTGACCTTCTTATCTTCTTCGACATCTTCATAGTCGAAATATGTGTCTAGAGCTCTAATCCAATCCAGAAGCTCTTCAGCATCCAAGTTTCCCTCATAAACTAGAATGTCCATTTTGGCCCTTGCACTCATTCTTGCAACAGCTCTAATCAAGCGTTCATTTGTTGCATCTTCTGCTGCAATTTCTTCTTCTTCATGTCCAGTGTCATCTTCACTTTCGGACTCACTAACATCTCCAATGTCAGCTGTGCGCCTTTGTTTTATTTCCACATCCATGAGTCTAGCGTGAATGTCATGCAGATCTCTTTCCACTTCTGGATTCTTCACCTGCCTGCCCCTTCCTTCTGGGATTTCCCTTTCCTCTGGTGGATCGGGTGTTTACCTGTCTCTTCTACTCGACGGCATGGTTTAAATTCCTTCTCGCTTTATCTGCCTGAAATATACAAACAAGAATCAGGCTCTGATACCAGATGGTGCAGACCCACTCGGCCCTCAGGTCGAGGATATGCTTACAGGATTGTTCTTCTTTTCCCTTTGATCCAGATCGACTTTTTCAATTCCTTGCTTGAATATTCTTTCTTTTGATCCACAGGTCCTTTCAGAAGATTCCTTGGCACGAACGACACTAGGTGCAAGCTCCCCCTTCTCTGCGTGACCACCAGCTATGACCAAGGCCTAAACTGAGAGATGCTTGTCACAACTCGCCACTTGTGAGTTCATGAATCGAGACTCTCCACTCTTCCTTCCCAAGTTCACGATAACTGAAATGTCGATACGAGTATAGCTCCTTGCTGTCATTGCCCTCCACGCATGACTGCCGGCTAGGCTTCCCACTAGCACTTCTCTCCTTTCGCCACTTCACAAGTCGAAAGGTTGGACTTCATCCCCTTATCTTACGAACCCCCGAGACACAAAAAGTCAACGGGGTGTTGACTCCCTTCAATGAAAAACGCGTGGCTCTCTGCTGTCACCGCCCTCCGCACATGACCACCAGCTAGGCTTCCCACTAGAACTTCTTGCCTTTTTCCACTTCACAAGTCGAAAGGTTGGACTTCCATCCCCTTATCTTATGAACCCCCAAGACACAAAAAGTCAACGGGGTGTTGACTCCCTTCAATGAACAAAGCGTGTCCTCCTATCTATTCCACATGCCCACCGTGCGATTTTGCCACGTGTTCCTTATGCTCCACTTTGCACTTCGCCACTTCACTCCATGAAGTGTTGTCTCCTTTGTATCACGACACCCAAAGTGCTGAGATCCCAAACTCCTCGATGTACCAAAGCGTCGAACTGTCAAATTTTGACACTTCGTCTACACGGTCCCACAACGAAACTTCTCGCCCTTCCAGGACTTTGCCTTTCACAACCTAGAGTACCCAACCTTTGGGCTTTCACCTCGTGAACCTTCGAGTTCATGAAATCTCTAGATCTCTACCACCTATCCCCCCGGATGGATGGCTCTGATCCACTAGCCACTTCGCTACTCGTCTTTTGCGAGCAATCCAACGGCCCTGGCTGACTTGGATCCTATGGCCCTGATTTCTTCTGAGATTACGCTTGAGGAAAGCTCGCCATAACGTACCTGCTTCTCTGCAAGATCTGACATATCTTGTGACTTCACGAATTCTTCTCAAAGAATTCCGACCGTCCATTTCTTCCTGGACAATTCCTGCGAATTTAACCAAATATTTCTCCATAGAACTTACCCACTTGTAATGCAAACTTGCTACGCCTCCTTTCAACCCCTCAAGGCACCAACCTTCTATGCTTTTCTTCGAAAACTGCGAAGACCCTATCCTTCCTGAGATTTCTCCTACTCTGAGTCTTAAAGAAGACTCCCGCACGCACTCCTTGCAGCGAATCCTTCAATTACTTCAAATAATTGAAGTCCTTTGACTCTGCGCACTCCCTATAGCAGTAGTCCTTCAACAATTTCTCAGGTTCACAAACTGTAAGGCTTTACTCGACCTGCACACACCTTGCACGACTCCTGTGCTCAACTTGCACTTCTGCGAGATTGAGAACAATTGTTATCCCTCCTGAGCTTTTAGAGATGAACTCTGACTTCTGTTAATGCACTCCTTGTAGACAAACTTCACTGCACTCCTTGCAGGAATTTTGCTCACTCAGGCAGAGAAACAATTGAAACACATTCCTTACTCTCTCTCAGACTTCAAACACAAAGCATGAAATCATATACACAACATATAAAGCAAATGTATAATAGAAAGTAAACATCCATGAGCATAACATTCAACATGCATACACAGAGAACAAATACGACACCATGAATTTGAATCAAAGCTCTTTCTATTAATTCAAATCTCTGTACATGGGTGTTTTCAACTACAACTCTCTACTCTCTTCTCTATGCTCTATGCTCTATATTGACAATCATCTTACAACTATACAATGAGGGTGTCTATATATTGTTTCCCTCTTACAGTCTAAAACAGTCTAATCTAGAATTAAATTCTATCTACCTACATTCATTACACATAAAGGCTCCTATCTACTATGGACGAGAGTGGATCGCTCAAGGTCCTTTTACAATAATACAAGCATGCCTCCACTTAATGACTTCATTAATATTTCAAAAAAAAAATTAAAAATGTGCTCGGTGCTTTTCCAACTGTCTCTTATCTTCGCGTTGTCTCGCTACTGGCTATACTTGCATGCCTTGCGATGCTCCAGCATCACATGGAAACGCGGGACAAAAATAAATAGGAACAAGCAAAACATCCTTTTTACAACTGAATAGTCACTTTCAAATAGAAATATTTATAGAAGGAGGTGCTAGCAGGTACAACAATTGTCATTTGTCACTTTAAAAGGCAAAAAATATGTAGGGATGCCAACAATGGCGACTTACTGGGAGAAGCAGTTATCTTTGCATCACCAACAAGTTCATGTTAGGAATTCTTAGAATGATTCTAGCTCAAAGAATAGATTAAGGACATCAAGCATCTCGACAATCATTACATAGTCCAGCTTCAGATATCTTCCTGTCCAACTGAAATACAATGACAAATTTTAATTACTACAGCAACGATATTTAATCCACTAGCTTCGATACTCTTGATAGGGCCACTGTTGCTAGCAGGCATCCATAGCCTCGACAGGGATGTCAATTAACTCACTCTGACGCCTCTATCCTGTCCAAGAAATTTCAGTTCAAAATGAAGGAGACTTATGACCAATAATAAAATTTATACCTGGAAATTTTCTTGAACCTGACATTTGTTTGCTACCAGTGGGCCTGTTTAGTACCCCGACAAAGTTTTCTTGGCATTGTCACTTTAAACGGCAAAAAATATGTAGGGATGCCAACAATGGCGACTTACTGGGAGAAGAAGTTATCTTTGCATCACCAACGAGTTCATGTTAGGAATTCTTAGAATGATTCTAGCTCAAAGAATAGATTAAGGACATCAAGCATCTCGACAATCATTACATAGTCCAGCTTCAGATATCTTCCTGTCCAACTGAAATACAATGACAAATTTTAATTACTACAGCAACGATATTTAATCCACTAGCTTTGATACTCTTGATATGGCCACTATTGCTAGCAGGCATCCATAGCCTCGGCAGGGATGTCAATTAACTCACTCTGACGCCTCTATCCTGTCCAAGAAATTTTAGTTCAAAATGAAGGAGACTTATGACCAATAATAAAATTTATACCTGGCAATTTTCTTGAACCTGACATTTGTTTGCTACCAGTGGGCCTGTTTAGTACCTCGACAAAGTTTTCTTGGCATCATGCATTAATTTACCCGCTGCTAGCAGACCTGTTCAGTATCCCAGTGGGTTTAGAAACACTTCCCACAACTCTCGAGAGATTGTTTACAATCTGGTATAAATTTAAATATATTTAGAAGAGTAGGTTGATGCTGAAAATTTTATTCCTTAGAACACTTCTTATTTTCCAGTCTTTAATTTTCTGCCTAATCACCTTCATTCTGATCTGAGATTAGTTTCTTGATAAAACTAATTTTTTGAGGACAGGAAGACATAATTGAGTTTCTTTCTTTAAAAGAAGGGACAGTGTAAAAATCTTTAAAGATGGTCATGTATGTTCATAATTATAAAGTGAGACTAGGAAATCTGTTTCAAACAAAAATTTGCTTTTAGCTAGTCTTTGTTTCAGTAATTCACAGCATTGATGCTCTTGAAAATACCTTAATATTTTCTTCATAATGATGCATTATGGTTCCCCTCCACGAACTAAAAGGTGACACAGACATAAGTTTAACCAAAAAGCAATGAAAACAAACAAAATAAAAAGAACCAAAATTAGAAAATAAAAGTAAATCAAAGCAGCAAAAATATGTACAAAGGCAGATCCGAAAACATCACACGAAATATCTCTTGAGAGACTAAAAGAAAATAGAAAAATCTTCATTGATGTGAATGCAGTCCTACTCATGGTACCTTGGGTCAAGGTTGAATTTACAATTCAGATTTATTTATCTCTTTACCTTTCATTTAAAATTTTCCTAATAATATTGTGTCTTTGAAAATAATTATTCAACGAAAAGCAAAGAGAAAAGGATCAAGAGGACTTCCTTGGCAACAGTCATATTATGGTTCTCTTGGTGTGCCCACTTGTGCTCATGACTGCATTATTACAAAGAAAAATAGTGAGGAATAAAACTAAGTGAAAACCTACTCCTAAACCTACTCTAACTACTAAACAAATCAAAATATTGCGTGAAGTCATGCTTCCAATGTAGCCATTGGAGTAACTCCAATCCTACAGTAGAGAAAAAATCACATATTACTTACAAGAATGGTATTATATCGAAATGACAAAAATATATCATACTCACCTTTATGATCATCATTTAAAAACAAGGCAAGCATGATCTTACCATTCCCATGAACATTCTTGTTGTATGAATCCTCCATCCATTTGGCAATTTTGTCATTATATGAATTACAAAAATATGAAAAAATGAAATTATGAAGCTTGTGAGAGTTATGGGGGCCTGACATAACCATCAGCCTAAACCGAAGTGCCCCATCCTCCTGACAATTTTCCTTTCGTTCCATATTTTCTCCATCTAAAGCATATAAAATGAGTGTGTTAAAGTTACCTCCTTGATCTCTAAATCAAGTGAAGATAATCTTACCGTTCCCTAGAAACTTTTCGAGATATGAATACTCCAACCAATCTACAATATTATCATGATGCATGAAATTACCGACATGGGATTGTTTGAAAGAATTAACATGCAACAAATATTCCCGATGAGAATAAAGTATTAGACTATCAAGGAAAGATTCTTTTAAAAAGGTCAGATCAAGATGGCAAGAACTTATCATGATTCTCGATCGAAAAATAAGTGTTTCATTCTCTGGAAACTTTCCATTGAGATTAGATATTTCAAGGTTAACTATTTGAGGTGAACTAGATCGAATGACCAATATTTTTGAATAATCATCATTGGTAGTAATATTTGGCTGATTATATTTTTCAACCTCAAATAATTGATCATGGAAAATTTAAGATCCTTCTTGAAACACAGATTGAGATGTATCAATGGAAGATGCAATTTCAGACTCTTTCAAATCATTTCTTGATTTACCCATAGATAATTGATGAGAATAAAAATGAATATGTTCATGGGAAGAATTATTTCCCTCTTTATCTTCTATTCGGTAATCTCTTTGTACCTGATTATATAATGTTGAATTCTCTCCAAGGTAATATGGAACATGCAATCACACAAAATTAGGATAAAAAATATTAGGGTACAAGGAATAATATGTAGAAGAATTAAGGATATGAAATGCACCTCTTGAAATGATAGGTATATGCGTTTCGAAATATGGTTTTGTCCCCTATCCTTGTATAAACTGATCAACCTTTGTTGTATTCTCTTTCAAAGAATACGAGACAGTTTCTAAGAGACAATTTGGTTCATTATGTAAGGGAAAAATTGAGAGAAAATCACTAGAGATAGAAGGTTGATTAATAGTTTGACTAATGATTTTGTCTCCTATTGATTGATCATGGATTTGTTCAACTAAATTAGCGGAAGATTTATCATCCACATGATTATCAACTTTACACTCGGCCTCTTTTACTTTATAAATAGTTATAAAATCTATGAGAGTGTGACAACTTTCATCTTTTAAAGCCAAGGTTCCTTCTTCGACAGGAGGAGACATCATCGACAAAGAATGATTAGAGGTGACAATTTCATTTTGTAAAAGATGATGTATCTCATGATTTTCCAAAATGAAAGAAGTTGACAAAAATTGTGGTGCTTCAAAATCTTCAAGATCAACATGAAAATTTGAACCATTTTGAGATTGAGTGTTAGTGCTCAATTCAGATTGGTTAACAATTAATTGATCTTGCTTGTCTGAGAGAGAAATAAGATATTCAAACCACTCATTAATAAGCGACATTTCTTTCAAAGGGAATCTAATCCAAAAACGAATGAACCTAATTCCAAAATCATTGAATGATTCACCATTTTCTTTCCTTAAGAAAATTAATTCTTCACTTAATTTATCATAATCATAGCTCCTAAAATATGTTAAAAATGCAAATACTATTGGAAATATTGTCATTGATGGCAAAGGATGAGGCAAAGGAAGAAGAAGAGTTTTTCATGTATGGTTGAGTTTTGGATGGGTGCGTATGATCGCTGAAGAGGGTCGCCGACAACCGTCAGATCTGCAGAAGCTATGAGGGAGATAAGCCATTGGGAATTCCGTAGGCATGTGCATGGTGACATCGAAAATTCTGAAACCCCGATGAGAGGTTTGACCGAGGTCATGGGTTGACAGTCATATGGGGCAAGGCCTATAGCCAACAGGGCTAGTGTGTGGAAAGGGGCGCATCGAAATCGGGGATCGGGACTTTGAAATGTCCAATTCACTTGACAACGAAAACCCCGAAATTGCAATATGCGATTTCGCGATTTAATTGCAGCCGTTAAAGCAAGAATGAGATCTGGACCGTTGATTTCCTTCATCGGAGAATCAAGAATCGAAGTTTCGTGACTCCCATGAGCAAGTGCATCAGACATTGAGAAATCACGATACGCGATTTCCCAATAAAGAAGATAGCGTCTGGGCCACCTCGAAGGACAGGTGGCAGGTCAAAGGCTCATCGGAGGACCAGCATATTAGGAATCGACAAATTGGTATTCCCGTGAACGAAGGATCGGGGAGGAAACCCTGACACGAAATCTGAACCGTCCATTTGGTGGGACACGTGTCAGGAGTACGGAGGAAGTCGGGGATCGGCATATCACGGGTAAAAGGGGTGTATGCACATTGACTTTGTAAACCCCGAAACCCCGACGAGAGGTATGGTGGCGGTCACGTGATAGCAGGTCACATGGACCATTGTGCAGCCGGAAGGGGCTAAAGCTCGAGAGAGGAGAAAATTGGGAATCGAGATTTGTAAGAGAAAAGAACAATGAACACCAAGAATGCCAAAAACCTGAAAGGCGTGCATAGGTTTAATTCAAATTTTTATGTGGGACCCGATTTCCCCAGAGCAACAAATATGCACCCAGAGCAATAAGGATTGGTGGAGTGGTGAATGTTTTTGACCCATGGTCTTAATAAGGGGTCAATGCCCATTTTCTGAGTGTGCATCGACAGGAAAAGTAGAGTGGTAAGGATTTTGATTGGGGGCAGGGGTCCTTTTGCAGGATGAGGAGGCCAGTTTCTGACAGTAGAGACACCTACAGGTTGCTGCAATCATTTGTGCAGGCTGCCGGGAAGGTTTGAGAAGGGAGGAACCTCATTGTGGTAGTTGGGTGGTGGATCTACATTGAGAGAGAATTCTCTGCAGTGGGTTGAGCAACTAGGAGAGCGTAGGCATCATCTCCAGGTTTATTGTCTTGTTTAATGTATGTTTTAGAGGCTTTTGCAGCTATCTTGCAGTAAGTAGATCTGTGTTTCCTTTAGAGATAATTTTAGTTGTTGTCATAGCCACTAGAAAATTCTGTATTGATGTGATTTCGAGATACAAGTATTAATAAGATGCCAGAACTGTCTCTTCCAAAAAGAAGATGATGGCTAGCGCATAGAACACATGTGAATCCGGGGTTGAAACTACTTGATCGAGTGTGAAAATAGATGAAACGCGTTCAGCAGTGAGTCTAAGGGTTAAAGCCTTCAGTAGAAGCATCCTACCAGTAGAAACTGGTGCTATCTTCATAGGGTTGAAGCTCCTTTCCAGGAAAGGCTGGTAAACAAGAGAAGGTTGCAGCCTTATGCAGGTAGAAGCCTACGTACTAGTATGAGTCTGCACTAGTACATTATTGTAAAACATTTTCTTAATAATAATTATTGAAGACAGAGACAACGACAGCGGTGGTTTTCTCCCGATTTGGGTTTCCACCTTAAATCCTGGTGTTCATGTGTCTTACTCATGTG
>JZKD02S1822744.1:51918-63588 GCA_000966675.3 Picea glauca
GGTAATTAGATATAATAAATGTAAGAGGACTTCTTAGAAGGTTCTACTTCTAGAAGATTCCTCCTCTAGAATGTTCTTAGGTGATGGTAGCACTATATAAAGGGTTTCAAGCAATATAATGAGACATGAAAATAAGTATTGTATTTGGAGAGGTAGCTCAATAGGAGGATGCCCCCTCGAAGAGGCAAGTGAACAGAAGAGGATCCCTTCCATAATAGGATCCATTTTACGGTGTTTCCCTACCTCAAGGGTTTCTATAATAAAGTTGTGGTTTTATATATGGTTTCATATATCTTGTGTGGTGATTGTATTTAGATATCTTTAGATCTATTGTGATATTTTGTATTCAGGTATTTGGTTCTTAACAGTTGTGAATCGTTTGTGGACTAAACCCAATTAGACAGGAATTCCTCCACAAGGAACTATGCCCTATCAATCCATAATCCCCATGATTCAAATGCAATAGTCCCTTCCATCACCATACATAGGAGGACCAATAGGTCAACTGTAGTACCTAGGAGGTCCATCTATTCAATCACAATACACGGGTGGAAAAATAAGACAACCACCTTAAACAGGTGGACAACCTAGACAACCACCTTATATGGGAGGACCATCTATTTTTGTCATCTCGCCACAACTTGGATATGGTCCTATTGGTGTTCCCACAAAATATGGTTATCACCAGTATCAACAACCTAACTGAAAACTACTATTCTTGGCTACGTTAGATCTGTTGAATCTATCGCATTTAACAAACAATCCCATTCTTCATGTCCCGTTTTGGTCCTCCATCCCTGCCAAATTGCCTTCCGACATTATGGAATTCGACGGAAAACCTGGGGAAGATCCTAACAATCATGTTATGACTTTCCACTTATGGTTTTCTTCCAACTCTTTGATGGATGATTCCATTCATCTTAGATGTTTTTAGAGAAAACTTACAGGTGTGGCAACAAAATGGTATATTGAACTATCATGTAACTCTTTTGTCGACATTAACTCTCTTACTATGGCTTTCTTGACGCATTTTCAGTTTCCTATATGATACATAAATTTTGACCTCTCTCCAATTCTAGACCAACTCCTCGCGGATTGGTTTATAATGTCACTCTTGCCTCCCATCTCCCACAATGTTGCTATGGGAAATGTAGTTACTAAGGAGAAGGCTATCAACTTTGAATAGTATTTGGACTTAGTTTACTCCTAGTTTGACACACTTTATGATCTCATCCCTAATTCTCCTCGTGAATGCGGTCGAATCCACTTCTTCTCAACAACTAGGAGGCAAGAAGAAAAGCAAGGGAAAATCCAAGAAAGCTTCTAATGAGAAAGATAATCCTAACTCTGTTGATACTCATCTGACAAGGAAACCTAAATCTCCTTGTATGATTTGTGAGGAAGAAAATTACATGAAAGACTTCCCTCATCATGAGGTTGTCTCTAAATATCTCAAGGGTACCTCCCAACTAGTTCAAAAGAAAAATTTGGTTGAACAAAACCATGTCCCTCCGCAAGGAGGTGACCCAGGTCATCCCCACCATGGGGATGCTTCCACACGTGCCTCTGAGGTTTACATGTTTAATACGGTTAATGTCACAACTTGTGCAAATACATATGAAACTCCTCCAGGTGATTAGACTAAAGGGAAGGATGTCGACCAACCTTCTAACTCTACTCCTCCTCCATATTCTAATCATCTTCATATTGAGAAAACAATTTCTAACGAAGCATTGCACTCACCCAAGAGAGTAATTTGAAAAGTGACATTTAATACAAATTCTCGCGCTGCCCAAAACTACAACATAGTTGAATATTTGTCACAAACGCCTTGTGCTATCTCAACCCTCAAATTTCTACAACATTGTCCAAGTAAAAATAGAACCTTGTTGTCATCCATTGGAGCCATGGATCCTAAGGATTCGAGCCTGATTATGTTTAATATGGATTATTTTAAGGAGAAAGCCTTCCACCACTTAGCATTCCAAATTCAAGTTTTGGTTGGTGGAAATAACATCCATTGTACTATTTTGGATGATGATACCTCGAATTGTGTCATGTCTTTTCCTTGTTGGAGAGCCCTTGGTTCTCCTACACTTAACTCATTCCCTACCACCCTGAAATCATTTGATGGACATGGTTTCCAACCTCACAGATTCATGCAATATTTTGTTGTGACTTTGAAGGGCTATACTATTTCGGTTGATATCGAAGTAGTCGATGCACTCCTGGATTATAATTTGTTACTTGGTCATAGTTGGTTCTATGCAATAACTACTGTCGCATCTTTGGTTTTTTGTATCTTATGATTTCCCCATCAAGGAAATATTATCACTGTTGACCAACTTGCATATACAACTCCAGATCTCAACAATGTTGCAACAAATAATGTCCCTTTTCTAGGACAAAATAATTTTGAGAGTGTAGGTGTAGGCCTTCTCAAGGATTCCTCTTTCATGGGTGTTTTTCCTTTGCCTTCTCCTCCCACCATGGAGGTTTCTACCTTAAACATGATTTCGATTCATCTCATCCTTTGGTAGTACCTGGTCTCGAAGAGCATCGTTCATTGTCTCTGTCAATCTCATTAAAAAATGAAATAGAACCCCCTCCATTACAATCTATTCTCACTCTATATCGATTACTTGAACCTTCCTTTCCTCATCCTAGTGAAAACGTTTCCATTAGTAACCAAAAACCTAAACAAGGAAAGAAGAAGAATCGTCAGATGAAATGACGCTTGGGGGGTAGATTTCCAGCCGTTGGATATCATGATGAAGAAAAACCACCAACTTCTACCAAATAAGTTGGGGTGAAACTAACTCTAGAGAGACACGCTGATAGGAGTGATCCTCATTCTAAGGTCATTCCCATGGTAACATAGTAGTTGTTTTCTAGAACGAGCTTAGTCTGTGTTGTTTCTCGTGCTCATAAATACATGAGAATAAGTTATCGAGTGTTATAGGAAAATCCCCCTATGGAGAGGTGAACTTCCTCTTTGATCTAGACCCCTATAACCAAGACAGAAATGTGATAACTTTGGTCACTGACATCCCTTTAAACCTAGCTAAACTAATCTATAGAAAAGAGAAAGAAGATGTACCTTTTTATGATTTTTTTCTTTGCCCAGTTCCAAGTTGAGCTCTGATCCACAAGCTCTTCAATAGATCCTACAATCCAATCAAATACAAAGCATGCTTCCTATTATACTACAATTAGTTTGAAAATAGATATATCCATTAAAGACAAGTTCATGTAGGCATACACAATATTGAAGGAAACATGCCAAGCACATGTATTAATGAGAACTCAATAGAGATACTTACAGACCTTTGATGCAGATACAACAACCTCACCAAGCTCTCCTTGTCCAACCCCTTGCTCAAATGATCCACAAACAAAATTACTATGCTTCATTGATTATCTCTCTTATGAGATCATAATTTTGATGCCTTTCATGTCCTCCTTCCTTATGAGATCATAAGTTGGGTATCTCTCAATATCTCCATTCATTTCACCATGAGGAGGCCTCCTTATATAGGCTTGGAGAGACCCAACCACCTTAGAGATTCTTGGGATAGGTTGAGGATTCTTCTTTATTAGTTGTGGATCTTCCCTAAGATCCAACCTTGACCTCAAATTTGAATCCAACCAACTCCAGAGATGAGGGGGATCTTTCCCTGATTTTACTTAACAGCCCAAGATTTTCTCAAACATCTTAGCGCTCCCCTGGAATGGGGCATAGAGCATTGCAACACTCCGACAAAGGAGGGAAAGGAGCGCTGGCACTCCCTGACAGTGGGTAGAGGATCCCTAGCACTCCCTGACAATGAGTAGGGGAGTGCTAGCACTCCCTAATAGTGGGTAGGGGAGCGTTTCCCTTCAAAAATGACTCTTAAGTGATATTTTTCATGGTAAAAGATTTGTACTCTTTGTCAAATGATTTCTCCTTCTTTAAATAGTATCTGAGGGTGTCTCAAGCATCCCTATGATGTTTTTAGGGATACTATAGAAGAAAGATGATTGTATGATGTTTGCAACACTTGCAACACATATGGCTAAAATGTGACACTTGCAACACTTGTAATGACAACAATAGGTCATCATTGAAATGATTAATCTTGATGTGTAATAGATTGCTCCCCAAAGTGCGAAGTTGGAATACGAAAACCGGTGACTGAAGTACTTTTTAGAATTTTTCGAGCATAGATATGTGTGCCTTGGGTTTGAAACATATCATAATATTTGTTTGATGGTTGTGTGAAGCTTCTACCAGTGGAGTCACCAATTTCTGTTACAGGAAAATCCCCCTGTGGATAGGTGAACTTCCTCTTGGATCTAGACCCCTATAACCTATACATAAAGGTGCTAACTTTGGTCACTAACATCCCTTTAAACCTAGCTAAACTAATCTATAGAGAAGAGGAAGAAGATGTACCTTTTTACGATGTTTGTCCTTGCCTAATTCCAAGTTGATCTCCAATCCACAAGCTCTTAAATAGGTCCTGCAATCTAATAAAAGACAAAGAATGCTTGCTATTCTAATACGATTATTTTGAAACTAGATCTATCCATTAAAGACAAGTTGTTGTAGGAATACACAATATTAAAGGAAAATGGCTAAGCACATGTATTAATGAGAACTCAATAGAGATACTTATAGACCTTTGATGCAGATGCAACAGCCTCACCAAGATCTCCTTGTCCAACCCCTTGCTCAAATGATCCACAAACAAAATGACTATGCTTCACTAATTATTTCCCTTATGAGATCATAAGTTTTATGCCTTCGATTTCCTCCTTCCTTATGAGATCATAAGTTAGGCATCTCTTAATATCTCCATTCATTTCACCATGAGGAGGCCTCCTTATATAGTCTTGGAGAGACCCAACCACCTTAGAGATTCTTGGGATAGTTTAAGGATCCTTCTCCATCATTTGTGGATCTTCCCTAAGATCCAACCTTGACCTCAGATTTGAATCCAACCAACTCTAGAGTTGAGGGGGATCTTTCCCTGATTTTCCTCAACAACCCAAGATTTCCTCAAACAACCCAACGCTTCCCAATAATGGGGCACAGAGTGTTGCAACGCTCCCCCAAATGAGGGCAAGGAGCACTGGCACTCACTGACAGTGGGTAGGGTAGCACTAGGACTCCATGACAGTGGGTAAGGGAGCATTGGCACTCCCTGACATTGGGTAGGGGAGTGCTTCCCTTCAAAAATGGATTTTAAGTGGTCTTTTTCATGGTAAAATCTTTGTACTCTTTGTCAAATGATTTCTCCTTCTTTAACTAGTCTCTGAGGGTGTCTCAAGTGTCCTTGTGATGTCATTCAGGATACGACATAAGCAAGATGACTGTATGATGTATGCAACACTTGCGACACTTATGGATAAAATGTGACACTTGTAATGAAGACAATAGGTCATCACTGAAATGAGTAATTTTTTATGTGTAACAACGAGCATATTCTTTTTTCTTTCTCATGCTCGTAAATATGTGAGAATAGGTTACCGAGTGCACTTTTATCTCTTTTTCAGACTCGTAAAATATATATGAGAAATGAACTCTTTGGAGTCTCCTTTAAGCTCTTTTCAGACTCTCTAAACAAAAAAGGATTATCGAGTGATATTTCTTCATTTCACAGTCAATAAAAGGTTTGAAAGGGCGTCTTTCGAGTGATATTTTGTCTCTTTTTTAGCCTCATGAGATTAATTATGAAAAGGAACACTCTAATCAAGCATGATTAGAAGAGTTCTCCCATGTATTTGTTTACATGTTTTTTAGTCTTGGGAGACTAAATTTATGAAAAAATCATCCATGGATTCACCTCTAAGTTCTTTTCAGACTCTATAAACATGAAAAACCATCGATTTTTCCTTCTCTCGACTCACTAAACTACACATTGAAGGACCCATATGGGAACGAACCCTTACTTCTTCCAGATCGTTAAATAAAGGAAGAGGAACTTACCAAAGGTTTGTTATCTCGAGCATGTGTTACCCTCATCGAGCTCGTTAAATGAAAAAGAGGTACTCATCTATCTTGGTGAGAGAAAAAATGAAGGAAGTGGGTCAAGTTTTTGGGAATCCTTTATGGAAGATGTTGTCTTCCTTGAACATGGCACCTGTTGGCATATCATATTGCAGTTGATTAATCCACTTTTCTATGATTCATACCAATTCCATGTGTCGACATACTTTTTCATCCATTTGAAGAGTGCTCTTAATTTCATCACATTACATTTTTGGGAATTGTAGAGTTAATGTTGCCAAGTTAGCTTTTGCGCATCATCATGTTCAAGGGAAGTTTCAATTAAAATCATCCATCTACAGTATTTCCAGTTTCCATTTTTTGTTTTAGTCCATACTCATTTGATTCACCATCTTACATGAATTTCCTGTGTCAGTTTCATGTTGATGATGGGGGATACATCAATTCCCTTATTCGACAAGTCTTTTCATATCGACTTCAACACATTATTTGATAATTAGACTTACAAACTAGTTAGTACCTTGGGACCTGCATGCCTCAATGGCAGGCCTCCTCTCTTTCGACAATAGATTTACATCATTGACCTCTCATTGGATTATTTTTTGAATGTCTGACTTCATCTCATTTATTCACATTCGATGGAATGTACTAGAGTATCTTGGGAGTCACTGACATCATTGGTGATTTCCCTCACACTTGTTAATGATTTACCTCAATGATTGGTAATCGAGTGGTTTCTACCATGTTCGACATCAAATCATCTATTCACATGGATAGATTTGTACCACATCGATGTTGGAGTTACTTCACACACACCCAAGATTTCTTTTTCCTAATTTTTTTCCTATGTTTATTAGTCATTATTTAGTCTTCTATATTTTAGGAAGAATATTCTCTTCAGTTTTCACTTCAGTTTGATGAGTTGAGTGGAGTCTAGATGCTATATTTGAATTATCACCATGTAGCATTGGGATCATCACCAACTAATGTGAATTTTCCTTGTTATGATCACTATACTAGCATATTAAACATGATTCCCCGATCTCCTCCTCACTTCACTATGTTTCAGTCAGTTCACTGAAGACTAATAGACTAGTTAACTCATCTAGGTGGCAATTCACTCCCATAACCACCTGAGAGACTAGACTAGGCGGCAGTTTACTCTTGGAACTACTGGTGTGTGTCCAAATCACTCTAGACAACCACTATGGTGCATTGGCTTCTCCTCCAGTGTGCATTGGTTTGGTTATACAGAGTATATCATGTGTAAATTATCATTCATTCAATTGGTTAATGACAATTCTTCCATTATTTCTCTCATGCTTCTCTTTTCTTCTATTTTCTCTACAAATGTGTATGTCAATTCCCAGATAGATCTAATTTTTGTAGGTTCAACACATTTACATTGTGTGGCTATGGAAAAGCCACACCAAAATATTTTTTGTAGGTACTGAATGTTGAAGATAGTGGAAAAATGGAATTCCCAAAAGAATTCATTCTTACACCTTACAACTTCTTTGTATGGAAGGAGAATATGATCATGCATATTCGAAGAAAATAATTAAACAAAGAGACAAAACCAACACCATCCATAGAAAAATCTAAGTATCTAAATCAAATGGATGAAGCATTCATAACAATTTGCAGTCTCATTTATCCTGATCTCCTCTTTCACATATCTTCCTATAAAACCCCCAACGAATCCTGGGCCACCATGGAAGGGATCTTTGGAAAAAAGGATGAGATGAGGGGACACATGCTCTAGGTTTAATTTCTCACATTGGATCCAAAAATCTTCGATGATATCCAAGATTTCTTTACCAAATTTAAGGATTTACTATCACAACTCAAGGCTTGCAGGGTTGATAAATATAAGGAGGAGAAATAAATGGTTCTCACAATTCTCTCCAAACCTGGTCCTAAATTCTCAATGTTTGTATCCACATTCCACTGAGTCATATTCGCCTCTTGAGCCACCTGGAAGATGCCTTCTCTTGAGGAATTTATCGAATCTTTGACACAAGAGTAGACCAATCTCATGAACATGGGAAAAATCAAAGGACCAAAGGAACATGAACTCAGAGTGAAATATGGAAGAAGTCATCAATATCATATATCTAAAGATAAATACAAAAGGAAGGCTCATGCAAATCCAAGGAAGGAAGGGTACTCAAAACCCTTCAATGATACCTCCAGATCGAAAGGGAAGAAAAGGGGAGAAATGCACATACTGCCAAAAAGGATTCCATCCATAATACACATGTATGAATAAATAGATATATCGAATGACCCAAATAATTCATCAAAACAACCTTGGATATTTCATCCCCAAGGGTGCCAAGAAGAAGAATCCAGAACATCAGAATCCCAAGAAAGGAAATTTTAGCCATGCCTTGATTTCCATCAAATCCTCTCTCGATGCTTGGATCATAGATTCAGGAGCATCACACCACATGGATACCAAAAAAGCAATATATTATTCATTGTATGCATGCAAATGTCCTCTCATTCTTATGGGGGACAACTCTCCAGTTGAGGTCACTGATAAAGGCAATATTGAACTCACCAACAGAAGCTTCGAGAGTGTGTTGCACGTTCCCAAAATTTTTGTCAATCTTCTCTGGTTGTATCAGATGACAAATTCTGGCACTCAAAATAAATTCATATTCACACTTGATGTAGTGGATATATATGACATGCAAACCAATTCCATGGTTTCTATCGATGAGGTAAATCATCAATCTAGGATTTAAACATTTTTTGAATTTATTGAACTAGATTATGCTTTACTGGTTACTCATGCTAATGAAAGCAGTAGGATATGTTGACTTTTCAATATGAAAGGTTTAAGAATGAAGTTCAATCTATTTTAGTATTTAACTTAAACCATAAACAATTTTGTTGCGGAAACCAAGATCACAAGAAGAAACACCATGCACAAGTACACAAGAAGTATCCCGGGAAACACTTCTCAACAAGGGAGGAAAACCCATCCAATCCTTTTCTATATTCTTGAAGAGAAATACCTTCATAACCAAGAAAACCTAGAACACAAGAGGGTGCTTGAAAACCATAGAATACTAGCACCCAAGAGAGGTGTGTATTTTTCCCAAGAAGATGTACTTGTTGAAATTTCCAAACTCTCACAAAAGATATGATTCTTCAATGGGGAATTTAACTTAACTTATATTAGAATGAACCTATCAACAAAAGTGTCTATTTGCACAATAGGGTTGACCTCTATAACTCACAATATAATTAATAATAACTACATTAATTATCTATTACATTAAGGTGGGGTCGACCTATACCCTTCACATTACAATTAGGGTTACATGTAAGTCAGACTCTTGAACAATATAGAAAGGGATATCATACACCCACTAGTGCTCAACCACTAGGGGAACATCCATATGGATGTCCATATCTGTATCTCACCACGTCTCATAGGAGAACCACACTCACTAGTGCTCAACCACTAGGATCACGTTCACCTGTGCTCATCCACAAGAACGTCCAAATGAACATATATTCTTTCCCAATGCATTACATAAGAGAGTCATATGGAGTTCATCATCTCAACTTTCTTCTCAGAGGAGGATAATACATTATCTTCATCTCTGTCTCATAACGATGCACCCAGATCAATAGATCTCCTTTCTCACTATGTTATATAGGAGAATCATCTGGAGTTCTTTTCAACTCTCTGTAAGGAGGAGGACATCACTATGTTCCAGTTCTGTCTCAGATAAGAGCCATGCACCCATCTCAGGAGCTCTCTCTTAGGTTGAATCAATTAGTCGGTGTCTTGGAGAATGTCTCACATAGCTATAATCATCAACACTCCCTCTCAACTAGGAAGGCATTCTTTATCAGGCCAAGTCTTTCACGAAAGGATTTGAACTTTGTCTTGGTTGTAGTCATCAAAACTCCCTCTTAGTTAGAGATTTCTTCTTCACCTAGCCAGTTTGGTGAATATTTATGTAATCTTCTCATGTGTACAAAGGTACAACACGTCCACTTCTTTCCTCTACATCATGTCTCTGAAAATGATATTTTATCTCAATGTGTTTCTATGTATCATGAAACACAAGGTTCTCAAAGAGATTCACACAACTATGGTTATAATCATAGAATCCATCTCAATATCAAGTAAATATGTCAAAATTTTATGAAGCCGCACTTATTCACACACTCAATGATATATACTTTTCTTTTGTGGTACTCAAGGCCACAGATCTTTGTTTCTAGTTTCACAAGGAAACCATGGCAACCTTCATGGTAGAAAAAAAATTGGATGTGCTCTTCCGGTCCACTGTACTCTCTTCTCAATTTGCATCTACATATCCCTGCAAACGCAAGTTCTCACTTGATGCATATCTCAGGTTATATCCAACTGTGCCTTGTATATATCTCTGTACATGCTTTACTATTATCCAATGATTCTGTCTCGGCTTACTCATGGATTGACTAATCATATTCACTGCATATCATGAATCAAGTATGGTGTTGACCAGATACATCATTGATCCAATCATTTATGGATCAATATCGTCTGAATCATCATCTTCATTTTCCACAAATCCATCGTTGTGGATTTGCATTTTGTCATACTGAACTTTATTTAATATTCTCACTGTATATTTTCCTTGACATAGGAAAATATCATCAGCCCTCTATCATACTTCTTGTCCCAATAAGTAGTGAATTATACTCTGATCCTTCATCTCAAAATCAGAAGTCAAATGTTACTTGTATCCAACAACAAGACTTTCAAAATCAAGCTCTTGTCACCAACATTGTAATAATATAGGTTTGGATCAACAACACTCTTGTTGAAACCCAAACTCATGAAGAATCCATCCATATGATATAGTTTCCAACTCATGGATGGCAGTGTGGATGGAAGTGTATCGGGCTTACTGGATCAAGTGTCTCATCATCGACAACTCACTTTGTTTGTGAGAATCCTCTAGCTATAGATCTCACTTTGTATTTTTCAACACTTCCATCAACTGAATGCTTGATCTTATAAATCCACTTGGAATTCATCACAGACTTCTCTTCTGGCCTATGAACAATATTTCATACATCATTCTTTAAAATGTATTGGTATTCTTCTACTATGGCATCTTTCCATACTTGTTCACCCATTGCTTCTCATTGAATCTCAGAATCAATGAAGTGGCTCATGGTTGAATGATAACTTGAAAAATATCTTTTTCTTTTTCAATATGTCTCTTGAGGGACATGTATGTTCCTATGCCTCTTGTAGATTTTTTTCGACCCTAGACTAACCTTTTATGCCCTACTGCAATATCTCTGGGCATATCAACTAGATAAATTGAAACAACTGTAATATGTTGGTTGTGGAGCCTAATTATCTTCCTGATTCAGAGGTCCTTGTTTTCAGCCGTGTTTATACCCCATGAAGTATTTACACCCCAGAAGTATGTACACTCTTCCATGTGGGGGAGTGCAGAGGGGGAGTACCCCCTCTGCGGGGTCTGGGGGGTCCATCCCCCCTGCTGGGCGGTCTGGGGGCAAGCGGGCCCCTAGTGGAGGTTCAGGGGCGAAGCCCCCGAAGCAAAAATTGCCTTGTAAAAGTATATTGTAATTTCATTGTAAATCTGGACCGTTCATTATAAGGTCGCAGATCTAACGGTAGAGATTATGTT
>JZKD02S1822744.1:67029-81725 GCA_000966675.3 Picea glauca
AATATTGTATTCTGAGAGAGGAGACTGTGAGAGAAAGAAGAGGAAGTTAAAGCGGGTTTTGCTGTAGGTTGTATCCCTTCATTTGCTGGATAATAATAAAGGAAGGACCTGGCAAATTCTCTGGTGGACGTAGCCCACACTGGGTGAACAACGTAAATCTGTTTCTCTCTTGTATTATGTGTCTTCTGTGTTTTGTTTCTGCATTTGTTTTATTTTATTGCTCCGTGGTCCTGTTTTTCTAACATAATATTGTTTGTCTCCCTCTAATATGCTGAAGGGGGGAGAAGGTATTGTCTCACTGTCAATCTCCATCTGAGATTATCTAGATCTTTGAAAGGATATCTCTTCTTCAAGGAAAACATATATGCTTGTCTCAATCTGTCTCTGACCAGAGGTGTATATCTGGAATCTCTTCGAAGATTCATTTTTATCCCATAAATATATCCTTTCTCCCTGAAGGGTCTAGCTTGGAATTCTTCTCTTTGGGTACATGAAAATACACTGGGCACCCAAATATCCTGAAGTGTTCAATCTTAGGCTTCACTCCAGTGAAGGCTTCTTCGGGAGTTATGTTTTTCAAAGTCTGGTGAAGACTCTTGTTCTGAACATATATTGTGTCATGCATGCTTCTTCCCATGGAATCATAGAAATATTTTGATTATGCATTATTGCATTGGTTGCCTCAATGATGCTTCTATTATTCCTCTTTCTCAAATAGTTTTGACTCCCTCTTAGTCAAGTGGATCCCTCTGAAGGATAAACATATTCCTTTGTTGTTAACCTTTCTGGAACAAGAAAACAAGAGGAACCAAAACAAGAATATCTCTTAAAGGAGAGTAATGAGTACATATTTAGAATAAAAACAATTAAGTATTATTGTCATAGCTACAACACCTACTTGTAATGTAGCAAACTTTAGAAATATAGGTTAGAGGAATGACAATTAAAACAATCAAAACTTGAGTCCTCACTTCTAGTGTGTTGTTCCTCTGAATGCATTGAGATACTTCTGAATCCATGACTTCAGCAAAAAGTTCCTTCCTCATTCAATTACCCTCATGACAATGATACAAATAATATATATACAAGTGCATACCTGAGGGTGTTGATATGATTTCTCCAGTGGAACCTAGATGATTTATGTCCTCTGACATCTTCATGAAGAAGGTAGTCATAGTGTCACCATTTTGTATCACCCACAATAAGTCTTCCCCTGAAGTCTTGTCTTACAAGAACTTTGAATTTGTTTGATCATCAAGATTATCTTCCATCATAGTTTTGTTCATCAAAATTTTAGATTCTTCGCAAACCCTTATCAACTGGGCTAGAAGACCTAACGACTAGGCTAGGATATCAATTTTAGGTTTTGTTGGACTTGTGAATAGAATACCAAAAATAAGCATTTTAAATATAGGATAACACTGGTGAGTTGGATATCTCCTTCATTGAGTTGCAGAAACTCTAATTCTAAAATTTCTGCAGAAATTAGTGAAACCCTAGAAACCCTAGGGCCAAAAAGTCAAAATGCTCGAAAATACAATATGAAGCTTGTTGGATATGGAATGAAGGAGTTCGTACACTCCTATCCTATTTTTATTCCCATCATCTAATTTTCAAGTGATGAAACCTCTCAGAAAAGTAGGTCATACAAAATTTCTGGAAACCCTAGGAGGGTCATACGGTTTTGCAGGAAAGAAACGATGGTTGAAAATTGTTTGTGCAATGGAGCCTTCAAGACCTATGCTTTGATACCATGTTTATTTTTCAATATGCAAGGTTTAATAATGAAGTTCATTCAATTTTAGCATTTAACTTAAACCATAAACAACTTTGTTGCAACAACCAAGATCACAACAAGAAACACCATGCAAAAGTACACAAGTATCTTGGGAGACCCTTATCAACAAGGGAAGAAAACCCAACCAATAATTTTCCATATTATTCAAGAGAAATACCTTAACCACCAATAAAACCTATCACACAAGAGGGTTCTTGCAAACCCTAGAAGACTATCACCCAAGAGAGGTGTGTACTTTTCCTAAGAAGATGTACTTGCTGAAATTTCAAAACTCTCACAAAAGATATGATTCCTCAATGGGGAATTTAGAACAATAGGGCCAACCTCTCTAACTCACAATATAATTAATAATAATGAGATTAATTATCTTTTACATTAATTATCTATTACATTAAGGTGGGGATGACATGTACCCTTTACATTACAATTAGGGTTACATGTAATTCTTAATCTTGAACAATATAGCAAGGGATATCATACACCTAGTAGTGATCAACCACTAGGGGCACATCCATAGGGATGTCCATATTTCTATCTCACAGTGTCTCATAGGAGAACCACACTCACTAGTGCTCAACAACTAGGATCACGTTCACCTATGCTCATCCACAGGCACATCCAAATCAACAGATCTTCTTTCCCATTGCATTACACATGAGAGTCATAAGGAGTTCATCATCTAAAATATTTTCTCAAAGGAGGCTTATGCATCATCTTCATATCTATCTCATAACGATGCACGCAGCTCATGGGAATTCACACGCTCACCTTGTGCTCAGCCATAAGCACGTCCAACTCAACAGATCTCCTTTCTCACTGTGTTACACATGAGAATCATCTGGACTTCTTATCAACTCTCTATAAGGAGGAGAACATCACTAAATTCTAGTTCTGTCTCATATAGGAACCGCACACCCATGTCAAGGGCTCTCTATTAGGTCGACTAATCTAGGTGGATATTGGTGGCCAACCACCTATTCCAACTAGCTCCTCGTGTTCATTTTTGTTCAGCACATTCTTCTATATTGCTTTGTAATTGTGGGTTCTACACTTATAGGGATTTCAGAATCCCCACACATCCTCCAAGTGGATATGGGTGGCCTCTCTCCTAATTCAACTGGCTTATTTTGTATGTTTTCATGTTAGCATATATTGTTGTACTTTAAGGGCTGTTTTGTTTTTTTGGCTTGCCATAGTCAAATTATAGACAAAGTCTAGTTTGATGGAGGAATGTGTAGTTCTCTGAAATACCTTTCCAATGGGATATGACGCTCCTAAAACGGAGGTCGTATGCAAAATATATGGCCCTAGAAATTTGAGGTACCAAATTACACCAACTTACCTATAGGACCCACAAGACTTTTGGTGTTTCACCTTCTAGGGTTAGGTGTTTGGATGTCTAGGGTTTTGGAATTCATGATTAAAATAAAAAAATGCCTATGTCACCTCATTTTAATACATTCTTGTTAGACAGATGCGCGTAGCAGCCACATCTCTTATCAAAGATATATACCACCATTCAAGCAAGTTTCAGTTCTACAATTTTCCAGTTTCAACCTATTTCATTATTTAATAGAAGATATTGTTCAATAGATATTTGTGTTATTATCCATATCTCTATTTTTATTGTATTCATTTTTTTAATTAGTTTGTTCCCCTCCTAAATCCGAATCAGTGGTGTTATCACTCCAGGAAACTCTCCTAGGCTGTATCTCAGAGATGCCTGGTAACTTAACCTTTTTGTAATTATTTTCTTAATAACGAGTGTGGGTTTGGATCAAGATGAATATATAAATCATTGGATTGTATCTTCAATATAGTCTAGCTATATTCATGTAGTACAAGGCCTTCAAGAGCTACTATCAGATAGGTTTGTAGATCAAATGGATTAGAAAACCAATCAATTAACCAGAACATACATAAAAATATATGTGATGGGTCAACAAACTAGCAAAGGATGCTTATGATTCTTTCTTAACAATCAAAGGTAAGATGACAGTTACCATGGTACCTTTAAACATAGACAAAGAAATGATTTCAACTCATAGGCATACAAAAATATAAAGAGAGTCTGATAATAACAATGAAAGAAGGTTGCAGGCTTAATATATTAAAGAAAGTGTCTTTATCACAATAACAGTGGATTACAGAACTCAAAATCGAACCTTGTGTTCATCAAATGTTATGGGGTTTATAGCCTTTACAAACAGTTTCAAAATCCTAGAATACTGGATCAAATTCTGCCTAAAATAGAGAATCAATAATTGGCCCAAAAAAATAGGAAAAGATCCTATAAACTAGGTCAATTCATATCCTTGAATGATCTTTATGTATTTCGGATTCTTTGGAAGGTGTAGTGAGCTTTCTAAGTTTGTTGGATTGTATATGATATGAGAAGAGTCGAAAATGACACCTGTTGAGAGTCAAACAACTTTATATCACTAAAAATAGCCAACCAATTTTGACCTTTTCTGTCTTGTAGAGAATCTCCAAAATCAAAACAAACTCTTGATAAGGATGTCATTAATTATTGTCCATCAATTGGAACCATTCCTGAGGCTTTTGGAAAAGGAAAACTTGGATCTGTGCAAAAATGTTAACTTTCTTCCTTATTAGTTCTTTCGGTAGCTAGAGTAGAAAAAATTCAGACCAATTAGCTACCAAAAGCTTTGTTTTCGGTGGCTAATGAACAATTGAGATGTTCGCCTAAGACACTGAAAGGTCTGTTTCAGTGAAATTATCAAAATTTCAAAAATACCTTTTGTCTTATCTCAAAAATGCTTTAGGGATAATCTTTTAAGGCTTCTACATCTTGCTCAAAGATTGTAGGATTATCGGCTACCTCTGGTTCATTTCACTGAACTTCCACCTTCTCTAGGGTTTCAAGAGTAGCATGTGTTTGAGCCTGGTGTTTTGAAGACATAGCTTGCTTCCTCAAAGCCTTGACCTTTTTCTTCAAGCCGTGAGCTACTCTCCATAAGATGTTTTAATCTCTTACAATCTAAGCCTTCTTTTTCTTTTCCTTTATGCTTTCATGAGCTAATCTTTCCAAGGATGAGTTTCTTTCTCCAAATTTTTTTGACAGAGTTTCATATCTGGTTTCAATTACCCTTTCTAGCACTTCTTGTTCAACTTCTTCTTAAGCTTCCTGATTTCCTTTGATTTACTCTGCTTCACTCTTTTCCTAGATGAGGCATCTACAATTTCTAGTTCTTGTTCTTCTTGAGGTGTAGGTGATGGAAGGTCTTCATAACTTGCTGTGAATATATCTACAAAAATGGAATTTCCATGCCCTCCTCGTGCCCTATTTCAATCTACTGCTCTTCATCCTCCGAGTCTGTGTAAGGAATATTAAGAATGCTTTTGTTCACTGGGGATTCTTTGGCCTTATCTGTTTCACTGTTGAAGTTCAATTTTTTCTTAGTTTTATTAAGCTTAGAGGAAGGAGAGGGTTGATTAACTGGAACTGGAGAGATAGCTCTCCTCCTCCTCTTTCGACTCCTGGGAGTAAAAGACTTCTTGGAATGAGGACTCTTTTTACCCTCTGGATGTACATCAGTCTAAAAAGCAATCCAGAACAAGAAGTAATTCCACTCTTTCCCTCTTCTCCGCAATAGCTCACAAACCAAAATTTTAATTAGACCATGGTGGGATAGTCTACCTGCAACTTTATTGGGCTTGGCCTTGACCTGATGAGCCATCTTAGATAAGATTATGTGGAGAAAATAGGGCAAATTGAGTGGTTTTTTATCATTAAAATGATTCATGAGTTTGAAATGGTAAATCATCACCCTGTTATATCTGCCTTCGCAAGTTATATAGACCATAATGGATTTTAGTAATTGTTTCCATCTATCTTCAAGGAAAGACATAGGAATGTCTTTCTTGCATATCAAATCCTTGCGTTCTGGTTTCAGGTAAGACCCGAATTCAACATTTTTTGTGACAGTGGTTTTAAACCATTTTTATCCAGTCCCGGGAAGCTCTGTTACCTCGGCTATGAGGGCTTCGTCCACCTCGAATTCATGTCAACCGATGAATTCTTTCCTTCCATCGAAATTCAGGGCAAAGGCTTCTGCTACTTGCTAGTGAGAACTCTGTCATTTTTTACAAAAATTATAACAACCTGTGTCCCTGAATAATTGGCATACCTACGGGTGCGATTCCAAGTAATTGATGTCGTCGATCTCTTTCGTCGGAGTTGATACTCCTTTATTCATCTGTCACTATGCTCCTGTACACCTGTGTTTGAAAAATCATATTTTGGTGGAAAGTTACACAGTGAAAACTTAGGGAGATTCGGCTTGGCTGTGACAGGGATGCAAAAAATGAGGCAAGCATCATGTCTTGGCACTGATTACAAGGGATACGAAAGAGCATCTTGTGATTTGAAACAATCATGGTTGATGACTGAGAGGTATGTAACCATGTATTTTGATGAAACAATGATCTGAAAAGATTCACTATATCATGCCGAGATTAGCTCCCGGTCATGAACGATTTGTTCTCCTATCTTTTCAACGACTAATTGCAATTATAGAACTTCAAACCTAAGGATTTAAATGTGTGAAAGGATGTTCTTACTCCTCCCCCGCTCCTGTGATTTCGGTGGTTAAAATAGCTCCGAGTTTCTTTGTTTAAGCTACCAAAAGCTAAGGCTTTCGGTGGCTAATGAACAATCAAAATGTTTGCCTAAGCCACCGAAACCTGAGATTTGAATTAGATGAAATACAAACTAAACGAACGTTTATTCTAAATTTATTACATGCATAGAGCTCTAAAAAATGATCTTTAAAAAATTAAAAATGTATTTTTTAAAATACATCCTAGCACCTAAAATGACCTAACTTGATTGATTTATTTGAGGAGATAACACTGGCTCCTATATTTGGTGAAAGCCTCCCTATGAGGTTTCAAGAACCACAGAACCAATGCCTTTCCTATAAAATGAAAATTCAAACCTATCTACTAGTGTTTCCATTGGGCATGGAGTTATTTTGCAAAAAAAAACACTCAAAATAGAATTTACAATGACAAGGCTTTGAAGCCTTAGATGAAATAGAGTTTCGGAAAATGCCCATTGACTGGGCCACCAAACATTTCTTCACCTTCCGGAATTTGCATAATGAAGGTGTTGTTGAATTGTACTTGAGTTATCATGAAAGGACCGGTCCACAAAGAATCAAACTTGTCGTGCTTGCCTTTATCTTTTTTGAGAGCAGCCCATTTCAGAACCTAGTCACCAACCTGAAAGTTGTCCACCTTTTCTTTTCTGTCAAAAGTATCCTTGATCATATTTTGATGAGATTTTGATTTATCCACCAACTGTTCTTTGACCTGTTGCAATTCTACCAAGTCAAGCATTCTTCTTACCATATCATTTGATTCAGTTTGTTCCTCCTGAAAGAATTTAGCCACTGGTAGAACTAGCTGAATGGGGAAAATGGCATCAATTCCATAAACCAGTTTGAAGGGAGAAGTTCCTATGGATTTATTGTTAGTCACTTTGTCTTCCTAAAGAGAAAACTTTATTTTGGAATCCCAACTCCTTTGATTGTCCTCCAACAGCTTTCTAATGATTCTAACTAGACTCTTATTGGACGACTCGGCAAGACAATTGACTTGAGGGTAGTAGGAAGTAGAGTGTACCAATTGAATGCCCATTGAATTACACATGTCAACCAATGCATCAGCTTTGAAGGTTGTTGCATTATCTGTCACTAGACTTTTTGGGCAACCAAATCTGATCAGAATGTTTTCATAGAGAAACTTCATGATGACTTGATGAGTGGCATTTCTAGTGGGGATTTCCTCTATCCACTTGGTAAAATAGTCAATGGATACTAGGATCCACTTATTCTAACCACTAGATTAAGGATTAATCTCTCCTATGAAATCTAATCCCCACTACTGAAAATGATCATTCACTACAATAGGTCTCAGGGGTAGAGATTTTAGTTGTTGTTTTCTTCTGAATCTTTGGCACTTATCACAAGATTTCACAAAGGTGCACACATCTGAAAAAGGAAAAGGCCAGTAATACCCAACCCTTAGGATTTTATGAGTTGTGGTCTTCCATTAATGATTTCGTCCACAAGTAATCGAATGAAAATGATGCATGACTTCAGCTGACTCATCTTTGTCTAAACATATCAGTAGTAAACCAGTAGGATCTTTCCAATACAAAAGATTATCATTAATGTAAAATTTAATTGCTCTGAGCTTAAGGGCCCGGGCTTGAGTCATGATAAGTTCAAGAGAAACCTCCAACTTCTGTAAAAAATGAACAATACCTGAATACCACTCACATGAAGACAAATTCTCAGCCACCTGCTAGTTGTCATGTTGCTCTTATGCTGCTACCGCTATCTCCAAACTTGTTGAACTTTACCCAATGAAATTTATGTCCAAAAGATCACAGTTCTCTTCTATCATGAGCTTGGCAAGGCCTTGGCCTTTTACTAGCTTAGCGACCTTCACTTCTATGTCAAACTCAATCATCTTTGCGATCCATTTAGCTCTCTTTCCATCAATATCAGGCTGGGTCAAGACATCCTTCACAGAGGCTGAAGGAACATAGGCCAGAACCTTTGCATGGAGGATATAAATTCTGAAATATTTTAATGAATTAATGAGAGAATAAGCTTGTTTTTCTATAGGATCATATGTTAGTTCAACATTCCTGAGTGATTTTCTTAAGAAATCCATCGGGTGATCAAGACCTTCAACATCTTTTTGTAACAAGACTGTTGCCACTGTGTCATAGGAAGCAAAAGAGAAAATATAGAAATTATTGGTGTAATCCAGACTGATTAGAGTGGGAGATTCCATGATAGCCTATTTGATATCTTGAAATGAACTTCTTGCATTGTCTTTCCATTTTATCTCAGATCCCGTTTTTAGCATACAGGTTATATGTTTCACTAACTCAGTGAAATTAGGAATAAACCTTCTGACAAAATTTATCTTACTGAGTAAGGATTGGATATCCCTCTTTGACCTTGGTATGGACAACTTTTGAATTGATTCCACCCAAGCTAGATCAATTTTCACTCCCTCTACTGAAACAATGTGGCCTAGGAGCTTACCCTTCTTGAGAGAAAATTGAGACTTTTTGGGGTTCAGTGAAATCCTGAACTATCTGCATTTCAACAATACTCTTTTCAGATGCTTCAGATGCTCTTCATGACTACTAGAATAAACTGTGATATCATCAAGATAGATGAGTAAAAACTTGTCCTTTTCTCCCACGAAAGTTATGTCCATGGCCCTCTGAAAAGTGGCCCCGACATTCATTAGCCCGAATTGTTGATATTATGGTAGCTGCGGGAGGTATTTACCTCCACGTGTAAACTTGACGAGAATAGAAGACTCCGGGAAGAAAGAGAAACCCTAATGAGTTGGATAATAACCTTAGAATACTTGTCATCTCAAGAAGATAATATGTATTAGGTTATTAGCCTTCAAGAGAAGAAGTTGGCCAGAAGAATTAATATATACTGAACAGATAGGTACTCAAAAGGACAAGTTGGCCCCAGTAAGTTTTCCATAACCACTATAAATACAGGGTGTCAGTGTCTCATTTGACACATCTCAGTAGTTGCAGAGAGCCATTTTTGCGCATTGCAATTGCAGTCTTGTGCTCAAGTTTGGAGGAGAGCTGTTGGTGCAGCTGTTGCAGCTAGCAGTTACATTTTGGCTTGGACTATCTCTTGGTTAGGGTTTGGACTATCTGATTAGCTCTTGTTGATGCACTATCCTTGGGGAAAGGTGTGCTACCCTTTGTATGGCTATCTAGCCTAGGGTTTTCTTACGGAATGATTCTCGGTCAAGGTTAAGGTGCTCAGAGGGTGGCTTCAGCCTATGGTTGGGTGACAAGGGTATTGTCAATGGTAAAACGAGAACACATCCTTCATATTCTAACATGTTATGGGCCCACACCTCCTTTATTCAGTCTAAACGTTGGAAGGAAACATAACTACTAGGATATTGAGCTCGCTAAGGAACTGCTGCTAGGGTTACTAGCAGAAGGAGCTTCCAAGACACTGCCGCTAGGGTTACTAGCAGGTGCAGTTGAAGAAACCCTAATCCTCTTGTTGAGGCACCTTAAGTGAAGGGATTGACCTAATCTCCAGATATATCAATGTTCCATATCCCAGTGCATCTCCTGGTACTCTCAGAAAGCCAAGATGTGAAGTTTGAATTTATGGTCAAATTTAGGGTTGACCAAGTCAAGCAACCATGACTTACTCTATGAAGTCAGAGAACAAGTTAGATGGAGCCCCTAACTTCAGAGCGTGGAAGACAAGGATTGACCTCATCCTTGCCAAGAATAAAGTGTTGGATATCATGAAAGGAAAGATCATGAAGCCAAAGTTTGAAGAAGGAAAAGAGAAGGAACCACAAAACACTGCAGCTATGGAAAAGTTCAAAGACAGTGATATCAATGCTATGAGTATCATAGTGGAATCTATAAAATACCACTTGACACCCTGCATCTCCCATCTTGACACATCGAAGAAGATGTACAATGCCCTAACAAATATCTTCTCAACCAGAAACATTGGACAAGTAATGAGTCTGAAGAATGAGCTCCATGACATGAAGATGAATGATGACGACATCATAACATCATACTTTGTGAGAATCTATCAGTTAAGAGATCAAATACAAGCTATTGAAGAGATCATATCAGAGAAGGAGTTGGAAAACATAGTACTCAATGGTCTTCCTAAGACGTGGGATGCATTTGCCACAAGCATGAACACAAGAAAGGAGTATCCGACATTTGAAGAACTTTGGACTTCTTCTGCTCAAGAAGAATCAAGGATCAGTGCAAAAGAGAAACCCCAAAATAAGTATGATGATCAAGACTTCACAGCAAGATTCAAGAACTTCAGGAACAAAAGGAAGTTTGGTTCAAGGAGGAAGCCAAATCAAGAGAAAGACATTTCAGAAGTACAATGCTTCAACTGTCGAAAGTATGGTCACTACAAGATTCATTGTCCAGAGCTAAAGAAAAGGAAGGAGAAACATGAAGCATCAATTTTTGAAGAAAAGGAACCTACAAAGAAGACTAAGAAGGATGGAAGAGACTTCTTCCTCTAAAGGTAACAAAACTCTTCTTACTTCTTATACATATCTTGTTTGAATAATCTCTGTACATATCTTGTATATCTCTCTCTTGGAAGATAATTTGTTCCAAGAAGAACTATACCTATGGAATAATAACAAGATAAGAATGGATATCATTAGATAATACACATGAAAGGATGAAATACAAATCATGTGGAAGCTAGTGCAAGATAAGCCAAATCAATCATGAAGAAACTTAGAAGAAGCAAAGACAGAAAGAAGTCAACAATCAAGAGGAAATTGGAAGAAGACTTATGATGTTTTGTAGAAGACAACAAGATGAAAGCATGGACTCTATTAGAAAAGACATCCAATTATATATTGCAGAAGACAATAAGGATGTAGATGGAAGCGTGGACTCTGTTAGACGGAGGGAGCCAATTATATGCACTCATACATGAAGCAAGGATAAGAAGGGAGCTAATCCTATGAACCATTGAATATGATGAAGTATATATCCATGATAGCAGCCATGCAAGATAGTACGTATTCTTCAAAGAGAATCCTTATAGTATCCCTATTTGTCCATCCACATCTATGATCCTATGATGGAATCTTTAGGGAATGGAATCTATAAGAAACTCCATGGACCCAAGAATCTATCTATGATCCTATGATGGAATCTTTAGGGCATGGAATCTATAAGAAACTCCATGGACCCAAGAATCTAAATAAAAACATGAAAGAAGAACATGAAGAGTCCAAGAAAGAAAGAGAAGCCAGAACAACCAGTCATTGTATCGAGAATCACAATATTACCAGCCTAATATGAACTCACTAAAAGAAATCAAGTAGAGGAACTGAAAGTCGGGATGAAGAACAATGTATGGAAGACTTATGAATGAAAGCATTGCGAGATATAGAACTAGAGGTTCTCCTAGATGGAGGGAGAAGACTATGATGATTACATGTTCCAGTATACTAGACATATTTCTACATGGGTCATTATATCATCTGCAACATCCATGAGTTGGAGTTCTACATTAGATGAATGTAAAGATTGTTCTCTAGAGAAATTGAATAAAGAGTGTATGAAGAGAAATCTCAAGACTTTGAGGCATACCAGAATGAAACCCTTGTATGTAGATAGAAGAAGATAACTTGGTGGAGAACCTCCATTGCACAGCAGAAGTGTGGTGAAGATTTCCTATAACATCAAGATGATTACTCCATAGAACAGATCTCATGATGACAAAAGAAGTGCCACATGGATATGTTCTAGTTTTCTAACAATAATATACTCTATTGTTCAGAGCTACATGAATCCTTCACAGTGTTCCATACTAAAGTACATTTGAAATCAAGCATTACATTATCCATGATGAAGTCTAGAAAGAAGAAAGTAGTTCTCCAATACATATCTCCACAGATGAGCAGATAAGTAGACATTTTGGTAAGGCTTCTATCCAAGATGAAAGAGTTTTCATACTCAAGATGGAGCTCATGGAGATGACTTCCTTATTGAAAAAGGAAGAAATGAATCCCAGGATGGGAGGGAGCACTGAAAATATTATTGAGGACATTCATTTTCAAGATTGAAAAATAGTCCATCTTGGATAGATGCTTTCTTATTCGGAAAGTGGATTGAGATTTCTGACGGACAACAATTTCCCATTGTGGTTAACATGGGAAATGGTCCATATTGTTGATGTATCATAGACAGTGGATTCCCATTGTGCTTAACATGGGGAGTGGTCTAGGGTAGTCTCTCTTCTTGAGGGTTACTCAAGAAGACTAGCCCGCCTCGCCAGACAATGATTTCTCATTGTGGTTAATGGAGGAAATGGTTTGGATAGTCATTCCTTAGGGTTTATACATTCTCTCCAAGGTGCACTTTGATTGGTGTAGGAGGAATGGACCAGGGTGGGGAATGGTCCAGGCTCAACAATCAGGGACAGGAATTCCTTAGGGTTTATACATTCTCTCTAGGGTACACTTTGATTAGTGTAGGAGGAATGGCCTAGGGTGAGGAATGGTCTAGGCTCATAAATCAGAAACAATCATTCTTCCTTGTTTGAGAAGAATAGGATAGATAGCCCATTGTTGATGTTCTACACTGAGGGAAGATATTCTTTCAGATCTCACAGATGTGAGTGAAAGATTGGCCTAGATGATTCAATTTATATCATAACATTATTTCTGTGCAAGTTTCTATCAGATGTTTTTTATGAAGATTGTATGATAGTAGATGTATAATACTGTGGTGGATATGTTCCATTGTTCGTGACTATATGTTGTTGATCAAGTACTTGTGTGTTAGTTGGTGTGGTAGTGTACCACTGGATTGTAGTTATGTACTACTATGGATAGACACAGTTGTGTTCTATTTTTGTTCTAATTTCCTTGAAGACTATGAACAGTTTATTGGAGATAATCATCAGCCATATGAATAATGAACATAGATTTTCCAGATGGAAAATGTTTCATAGCATTTACTCTTATAGATTAAAATAATGTCTCTTGCATCACTTTGTCGAGTGAGCATCATGTTTGATTACTTAGATAGAGTATGGTTTCAGGAGATGATGCAGTTGATGATGATGATGGTGCTCATGATCTAGTCATGATCTAGTCCATATAACTATGTTGATGCTAGCGGGTGAATGGTTTGTTTTGTGCTCAAGACCATTACCTATAATACCTCCCTAGCTAGGAGGGAGTGTTGATATTATGGTAGTTGTGGGATATATTTACCTCCACATGTAAACCTGATGAGAATAGAAGACTCCAGCAAGAAAGAGAAACCCTAATGAGATGGATAATAACCTTAGAAGACTTGTTGGCTCAAGAAGATAACTTGTATTAGGTTATTAGCCTTCAAGAGAAGAAGTCGGCCAGAAGAATTAATATATAATGAACAGATAGGTACCCAAAAGGAGAATTCGGCCCCAGTAAGTCTTCCATAACCACTATAAATACAGGGTGCTAGTCTCTCATTTCACACATCTCAGCAGTTGCAGAGAGCCATTTCTGTGCAGTGCAGTTGCAGTCTTGTGCGCAGGTTTGGAGGAGGGCTGCTGGTGTAGCTGTTATAGCTAGCAATTATGTTTTGGATTGGATTATCTCTTGGCTAGGGTTTGGACTATCTGATCAGCTCTTTTTGATGTGTTATCCTTGGGGAAATGTGCGCTACCCTTTGTATGGCTATCTAGCCTAGGTTTTGCTTCTGGAATGATTCTCTATCAAGGTTAAGGTGCTCGGAGGGTGGCTTCGACCTATGGTTGGGTGACAAGGGTATTGTCAATGGTAAAAAAAGCACACATCCTTCATATTCTAACATGAATGGCATCTTGGCGTACATGCAGGTACCCCAAGGAGTAGTAAAGGGAGTTTTCTCTTGGTCATCAGGGTGTACAAAAACCTGGTTATAGCCTGAGAAGCCATCTAGGAAAGACATGACAGTGGCCCCTGAAATCATTTGCAGCAAGTGTTCAATCTTGGGTAGGGTATAGTTTTCTTTCTTGGAGAATTTATTTAAGTTTCTAAAATCAATGCATAACCTGATCTCACCATTTTTCTTTCTCACTATTACTAGGTTTGCAATCCATTTGGAGCATCTTAATGGGATTATGATTTTGGCATCAAGGAGATTTTAATTTCTTTTTCAATTACAGGAAATAAGAGAGGACTGATAGGTCTCAGCTTCTTTTTGAAAGGGATGGTGTCTTTCTCAAGGGGAATCTTATGTTGAATGACATCAGGATTATAGGTTTTCAGATCACTGTATTTCCAGGAAAAAACATTAGCAAATTCCTTCATAATG
>JZKD02S1822744.1:81775-108105 GCA_000966675.3 Picea glauca
ATCTCAGTAGTTGCAAAGAGCCAGTTCTGTGCAGTGTAGTTGCAGTCTTGTGCATAGGTTTGGAGGAGAGTTGTTGGTGCAGCTAGCAGTTACATTTTGGCTTGGACTATCTCTTGGCTAGGGTTTGTACTATATGATCATCTCTTGTTGATGCGTTATCCTTGGGGAAAGGTGTGCTACCCTTTGTATCGCTATCTAGCCTAGGGTTTGCTTCCAGAATGATTCTTTGTCAAGGTTAAGGTGCTCGAAGGGTGGCTTCGACCTATGGTTGGGTGACAAGGGTATTGTCAATGGTAAAAAAAGCACACATCCTTCATATTCTAACATGAATGGCATCTTGGCGTACATGAAGGTACCCCAAGGAGTAGTAAAGGGAGTTTTTTCTTGGTCATCAGGGTGTACAAAAACCTGGTTATAGCCTGAGAAGCCATCTAGGAAAGACATGACAGTGGCCCCTGAAATTATTTGCAGCAAGTGTTCAATCTTGGGTAGGGTATAGTTTTCTTTCTTGGAGAATTTATTTAAGTTTCTAAAATCAATGCATAACCTGATCTCACCATTTTTCTTTCTCACTATTACTAGGTTTGCAATCCATTTGGAGCATCTTAATGGGATTATGATTTTGGCATCAAGGAGATTTTAATTTCTTTTTCAATTACAGGAAATAAGAGAGGACTGATAGGTCTCAGCTTCTTTTTGAAAGGGATGGTGTCTTTCTCAAGGGGAATCTTATGTTGAATGACATCAGGATTATAGGTTTTCAGATCACTGTATTTCCAGGAAAAAACATTAGCAAATTCCTTCATAATGCTGCAATATTCTGACCTCTGTTCAACAGTTAATTCAGTGGACATATTTATAAATTTAGGATGAATTTGTCTTCCTATATTGTGCTCATGGACAACAAGATCCTTCTCCTTCTTATCAAGTTTGTATGGGACATCGTTTTGGTCGAAAAGCTTCTCAAGTGGCACCAAACCCCGAGGTATATAATTGTTGGGCAGTTGAACAATATCATGTTGACCCATTTTTCATTTTAGCTTAGGATTTTTGGATTCCTCTACATTTTTATTTTCCTTGTCAATATGCATATCAGAAAATTCATCTACCACCTGGAGAAATCTACTAATCTCATCATCATATTCAAAGACTTTCCAATATTTGATATTGTCAGGTAGGGATGGTCTATATTTGACTTGGATTTCATAATTCAGTCTAGGAAGCATGGGAGGAATGAACATACTGGCTGAGACAACAAGGGAATCAACAAGGTGATTCATAGCTCTGGGTATATAAGAAATATCAAAAATGGAAAAAGAGTCCTTGATTTTCCATACCTCATCCCTGTAAGCTTTCAACCTGACATGTTTTTCTTGGAAAGTACTATTCACTTGTTGTATGATGAGATCCACATCTTCAAACACCTTTATTCCTTTGATTCCCATCTCCTTGGTAGAATTTAATCCCAACAACAAAGCCTCATACTCTGCTATATTTTTAGTAGTTTTGAAATCAATTTTAAAAGACAAATGAATAGCCTCTTTTGAAGGAGAAATCAAAACTACACCTTCACCTGCTGAGTCTTTGGTACTAGCACCATCAAAGAACATGCTCCACATGGGAGTACTCTCTACATCAGTCTGTTGATAAGTAGTCTTTGTGAGCTGCAAAGGAGTTGGCTGAGAATCATCTATTTGCAGAATGCGTGCCCCAAAGTTTGTGTCTAATGCATAGATGGGATGGTTTACAGAATTCTTCCCATCACTAATGACGTAGGCAAGTCGATTTTCTCTATAAAGTCTCTTTAGCTCTCCTCCAAACATCAGGACTGTGGCATATGAAAGATCCATCTGCAAGGTACCTCCTAGCCTTTTTCTCCATGAACATGACAAGAGGAGGCTAAACTTGGGTGGGATATCAACCACTACAACATCCATTACCATGCTTCTCATTGGTAGCTAGGCAAGGTTTATGACAAGGTATTTTATGAGGCTGAGGCATTTGAATTTCCTAGAGTTGAAAGAGAAGAGATCATGGTAAGGTTTTTTGATGTCAAGCCCAAGTTCATCCATCACTGATTTAGGCATAAGATTGTGTGATGCTCCTGAGTCAAGCAAGCAGTTGTGAAGGATCTTGTCATGGATATTCAGGGATATGTAGAAGGGTGGACAAGAGTTATCCCGGTCCTCTACCATAGGTCCTATAGTCACTGTGAGCTTATCATATTGAAGGTTTACATAATCAACAGCTAGGGGAGTCTTTGGTTGAAGGGACTTCAGGATAGTAGACTTGAATATGTCATTCTTCATAAGTTCAGTCAATGGCATAGGTATTTTTTACCTTTTGAATTTTTTATTCGAAATTAAATGAATATGATATTTTATCGAAAGGTTTTACCTCGTTAGAAGGATATCTGAGGGACACCTGATCTTTATCTTGGGGATGCAATTGTTTCTGTTGTTGTTTTGCAGGAGTGGAGGTATGCTTTGCAGGAGCAGTAGGCTACTTGTAAGTAACATCTTTCTTTTTTCTAGGGGAAGTAAGCAATGGCTTTGGAGCCGCATTATTAGATCTTAAATTGTAACCTGGCTGATCATCTGTCTGATAAAAAGATTCTTCAATGTTTGCCTCATTAATCTGCTCATTCATTTGGGCCTCTTCATAATTTGTTTGTGTCAAGAAGGAGGAATCAATATCATCCCTATAGAAATTGATGTCGTCTTCTTCTTCAACTTCATCATGAGATAGATCCTACTCTTCTTCTAGCACTGCATTTTGGAAGGAGGCCCTGATCCTTTGGTCTTTAGCTACATTCTTGTCTCTCTGAAGGATCTAGACTTGCTGGTTGTTCCTTCTATAAGGGAATGCATTGGAATTCCTGGGAGCATCGGCATTAGGCTCTTTACTTCTTGCTAGTTGTTGACTCTGAATTTTCAGTTTTGACATCTCCGAGGTCAAGTTGTCGAACATCTTGGCCATATTTTCCATTTTTGTATTTGAAGAAGGAGGATCAATAGATGACTTCTTTCTCTCAAATTTTCCTTTAAGTTTATGAGATTCCATAATGTTAGATTCAACCTCAAGAGAAACATATTGCATTAAGGTGAGTGTGGTTGAACTTCTTTCTCTAAGGATTAAGCAAAATTTTAGATCAAAGGCAGAAGAGTAAGTAATATTTGATGATGCATCACTTGGCTTGATCTCTGCAGGGATCTTGCCAAACATCTTATTGAATCTTTTGGTGAAGTCTGAGACAGACTCCCCATTTTCTCTTCTTAGATTTCCAAATTCAATAATATAATACAAGAGGTCTCTTCTTTCTCCCCAATGTTTCAAAAACACTTCATCTAACTGCTCAATGCTTGCCACTGAATTTGCTGGCAATTCCTTGAGCCACTTCCTGGCTTGACCATCCAAGCTCTGCAAAAAAAATTTGGTCCAAACATCTTCCTCTGAAATGTTAATATTCTCAGCATAAGCATAAAAAGCCTCTATATGTTCTTCAACAATATAATCCTCGGATCCAATAAACTTTGGCATATATTTCTGATAATATCCTATTGGCATGGATGATAAGGGATTGGGCAAAACAAGAGGAGCATACCTATTGTCTAAGATCCGTTCCATTTTTGTCAAAGGGGCAGCCATGGCAATATTGGGGGTTGATGCAGAGGAAGAAGTTTCTGTAGATGACGGTTGAAATGGGATAGGTGGGACTATGGACAATGGTGGTCTTACTTCGCTGAGGAATGAAGTGAAAGCACTGGTAGGATGACTACCCTAGAAATTGTTTCCTGAATAAGGTGGGAAATAAGAAGCTCTGTAAAACTGACCAAGAAGTAAGGCCAAGTTTTCTTCACCCTTAGAGGAAAGATATTGTAAAATATCTTCAAGAATGGGCAGATTGGTATGAGTATGGAAAAAACTTTCCACGGGTTCAGTTTGTGAAGAATTCAAGGAAGAGGAAGAGTCCTCTTCTTGGATAGGTTCTACAACTTCTTCTCCTAAGTTGGATATAATAACATGCTTAGAAATAGAATCTATAACATCAGAAGAAATTGAAGGCTCATCACCCTTCAAGATTTCTGACACAATTACAATTTTTTGAGAACTAGGAGTTTCAGCAGAAGTGGATTCAACAAGAGGTTCTCTATATACAAATGAAGAAGTGTTTCTTGAAATAGCTGGTTTAGATGCTCTTGCAGATCTGGAAATTTGTCTTTGCAATGCTTTTCCACTTCTGATGATCTTCTCAGGGTCTAGAACTGGTGTTGCCAGTGGTCTTTCTTGGTTTTCTCTGGTATGAGCCCTTCTCATAGCCACTTCGTTCCAATGGAGTTTCCAGATAGATGATTACAACCAAAACTGTGTCCAGACTTTGTCTATCATCAAAGTTGGATCTTGTTGTATCCCAAGGAAGATGATCTTCAATATCCTCTCCCCAGTGACGGAGCCAATTTGTTATCACTCCAGGAAACTCTCCTAGGCTGTATCTCAGAGATGCCTGGTAACTTAAACTTTTTGTAATTATTTTCTTAATAATGGGTGTGGGTTTGGATCAATAATAATATCTAAATAATTGGATTGTATCTTCAAGACAATCTAGCTATATTCATGTAGTACAAGGCCTTCAAGAGCTATTATCAGATAGGTTTGTAGATCAAATGGATAAGAAAACCAATCAATTAACCATAACATACATAACAATATATATGATGGGTCAACAAACTAGCAAAGGATGATTATGATTCTTACTTAGTAATCAAAGGTAAGATGACAGTTACCATGGGACCTTTAAACATAGACAAAGAAATGATTTCAACTCATAGGCATAGAAAAAGATAAAGAGAGTCTGATAATAACAATGAAAGAATTTTGCAGGCTTAATATATTAAAGAAAGTGTCTTTATCACAATAACAGTGGATTACAGAACTCTAAATCGAACCTTGTGTTCATCAAATGTTCTGGTCTTTATAGCCTTTACAAAAATTTTCAAAATCCTAGAATAATGGATCGAATTTGGCCTAAAATAGAGAATCGATAACTGGCCCAAGAAAATAGGCAAAGATCCTATAAACTAGGTCAATTCATATCCTTGAATGATCTTTATGTCCTTCGGATTATTTGGCAGGTGTAGTGAGCCTTTTGAGGTTGTTGGATTGTATATGATATGAGAAGAGTTGAAAATGACACTTCTTGATAGTTAAACAACTTGATATCCTTAAAAATAGCTAATCGATTTTGACCTTTCTGTCTTATAGAGCATCTCCAAAATCAAAACAAACTCTTGATAAGGATTTCATTAATTATTGTCCATCGATTGAAACCATTCTTGAGGCTTTTTGACAAGGAAAACTTGGATCTGTGAAAAAATATTAACTTTCTGCCTTATCAGTGCTTTTAGTAGCTAGAGTAGATAGAATTCAGACCAATTAGCTACCAAAAGCTCTGTTTTCGGTGGCTAATGAACAATCGAAATGTTCGCCTAAGCCACCAAAAGGTTTGTTTCAGTGAAATTATCAAAATTTCACAAATGCCTTTTGTTTTAGCTCAAAAATGCCTCAGGGCTGATCTTTTAAGGCTTCTGCATCTTGCTCAAAAACTGTAGGATTATTGGTTACCTCTGGTTCATTGCACTGAACTGCCACCTCTTCTAGGGTTTCAAGAGTAGCATGTGTTTGAGCCCGGTGTTTTGAAGACATAGCTTTCTTCCTCAAAGCCCTGACCTTGTTCTTCAAGCCTTGAGCTACTCTCCATAAACTATTGTAATCTTTTACAATCTTGTCCTTCTTTTTATTTTCCTTTATGCTTTCATGAGCTAATATTTCCAAGGATGAGTTGCTTCCTGCAAAGTTTTTCGACAGAGTTTCATATCTGGTTTTAATTACCCTTTCTAGCACTTCTTGTTCAACTAACTTCTTCTTAAGCTTCTTGATTTTCTTTGATTTACTCTGCTTCACTCTTTTTCTAGATGAGGCATCTGTGATTTGTGGTTCTTGTTCTTCTTGAGGTGTAGGTGATGGAAGGTCTTCATAACTTGCTGTGACTATATCTACAAAAACAAAATTTTCATGCCCTGTGGTAACTGAATCCTTGTGCCCTGTTTCAATCTGGTGCTCTTCATCCTCCAAGTCTGTGTAAGGAAGATTAAGAATGATTTTGTTCACTGGGGATTCTATGGCCTTATCTGTTTCACTACTAAAGTTCAATTTCTTATTAGTTTTATTAAGCTTAGAGGAAGGAGAGGGTTGATTAACTAAAACTGGAGAGATAGCTCTCCTCCTCCTCTTTCCACTTCTGGGAGTATAAGACTTCTTGGAATGAGGACTCTTTTTACCCTCTGGTTGTACATCAGTCTGAAAATCATTCCAGAACAAGAAGTAATTCCACTCTTTGCCTCTTCTCTGCAACAACTCACAAACCAAAATTTTAATTAGACCATGGTGGGATAGTCTACCTACAACTTTATTGGGCTTGAGCTTGACCTTATGAGCCATCTTAGATAAGCTTTTGTGGAGAAAATAGGGCAGATTGAGTGGGTTTCTACCAGTAAAATGATTCATGAGTTTGAAATGGTAAATCATCACCCTGTTATATGTTCCTTCACAAGTTATATAGATCATAATGACTTTTAGTAATTGTTGCCATTTCTCTTCAAGGAAAGATACAGGAATGTCTTTCTTCCATATCAAATCCTTGTGTTCTGATTTCAAGTAAGACTTGAATTCAACATTTTTTGTGACAGTGGTTTTAAACCATTTTTCTCCAGTCCTGGGAAGCTCTGTTAACTCGGCTATGAGGGCTTCATCCATCTCAAATTCATATTGACTGATGACTTCTTTCCTTCCATCGAAATTCATGGCAAAGGCTTCTACTACCTGCTAGTGAGAACTCTGTAATTTTTTACAAAAACTATAACAACCTGCGTCCCTGAACAATTGGTATACCTCTGGGTGCGATTCCAAGTAACTGATGTCATCAATCTCTTTCATCGGAGTTGATCCTCCTTTCTTCATCTGTCGCTATGCTCTTGTACACCTGCAATTGAAAAATAGGATTTTGGTGGAAAGTTACACAACATAAACTTAACGAGATTCGGCTCGACTATGACAGGGACGAGAAAAATAAGGTGAGCATCATATCTTTTCACTGATTACAAGGGATGTGAAAGAGCGTATTGTGATTTGAAACAATCATGGTTGATGACTAAGAGGTACGTCACCATGTAGTTTGATGAAACAACGATCTGAAAAGATTCTCTATATCATGCAGAGATTAACTCCCGGTCATGAACGGTTCATTCTCCTGTCTTTTCGGTGGCTAATTGCAATTATAGAACTTCAAACACGATGATTTAAATGTGTGAAAGGACGTGTTGACTCCACCCCCACTCATGCGATTTTGGTGGCTAAAATATCCCCAAGTTTCTTTGTTTAAGCTACCAAAAGCTAAGGCTTTCGGTGGCTAATGAACAACCGAAATGTTTGCCTAATCCATCGAAACCTGAGATTTGAATTAGATGAAATAAAAACTAAACGAAAGTTTTTTCTAACTTTATTAAATGCATAGAGCTCTAAAAAATGAGCTTTAAAAAATTAAAAATGTTTTTTTTAAAAGACATCTTATCACCTAAATTGGCATAACTCGATTGATTTATTTGAGGAGATAACAAGTGGTATCAGAGCGGTTTTCTCTTCATTTATTTTTCTTTGTGCATGTCCCCGACAAGATCTGTGTACAAGAAGTTGGGACTTGAACCAATCAAGCCATTACTAGATTGGTCATGCCGAGCCTGACAACAACCCATAGGAGACGAAAAGAAAGATGATGGAGCGGGAGATCATATTAAAATGTTTCTCAAGGAAGCCCTCAGACGAAAAAGGAACAAAATGATGGGAAAATTTGCACACATCCTACGATGACTGCCCATAGGAGAAGCATATTCATAAAGTGGTCATGAAACCCCCTTCAAGGTACATGTAAATTTTGATATTCCATTATTTGAAGGAATGATAGATGCAAATGTTGTAGATAAATGGTTGAATCTTCTCAAAGGATATTTTTCGGTCCACGATTTTTTCGATAGGGAAAAGATCACTTTTTCACTCCTCAAGGTCGTTCCCCATGTTAAAAACTAGTGGGATACTTACTCTAAGAAAAGGGTCGTAGAGGAATCTACAATATTTGTGGTGGGCCCTACATGATATTCCTTCCGAGACGCCATTAAATAACAATACTACCTTTTTGGAAGCTATGAGGACCAGTACACTAGATGGACCACCCTACATCAAGAAAGGGACTAGATAGTACCATATTTCACCAACATTTTCCATACCCTATGCACCAAATTGGGTATCAAAGACTCTGAGCATCATCTGGTGCTCAAATACCATGGTTGTTTGCATAGATACATTCAGACAAAAATGAATTTACTAGACATCACCTCTTTGGGAAAAACTTATAGATACATTGTCAAGATAGAGCAGAAATTAAAGCAGAAACAATGAGAGTTTGGATCCGCAAACCCCTCACAGTCGAAGTAGGGCAAAGGCATCCCCAACCCACACATCAAGGGACCAATTCAATATGGACACCTTCAGTACAATTACTCCAAGCCTCAACATAAGAAAGGAAATGAGAAGATGAAGAAAGACAAAGAAAAATGGTGTAAGTACCATAAAAGTCCTTGGCACAACACCAAAGAATGACGCTCCAAGAAGTGCCTCATGGACAAGCTGAAGGATTTTGATTCAAAGGCCTATTTCAATTCTGAGTCAAATCCTGAAGGAGAGAAGCATATTATCGATGATGAACCCAGTAAAATTGTCGCTATGACCAAAGTTCGGTCGAGCGAACCAGAAGAACTAGAGGAAGGGGAATGCCTCTTTCACTCACAGATGTGGGTCAAGGGGGATCTGATTCATTTCATTGTCAACATCGGTAGTCATAAGAACCTGATTTCAGTAGAGTTCATCAAGGGGATGGACCTTCCAATGACACCACACCCACAACCCTACACCATCTGTTGGCTTCATCAAGGAAGAGATCTCTGCATTAGCCAACAGTGTTGTCTTCCCTACAACATCAAGCCTTTCAAAGATGAGGTATTGTATGATATTTCTCCCCTTGAAGTTTGTGATGTTATTTTGGGACAACCATATTTGTGGAAGCGTAATGCTGTGTATGATTCTAGACCCCATAGTGTTATTATTAATTTGGGTAGACAAATGTACAGGATCCCAGAGTTAGCGATGCCTACTACTATTTCTTTAATCTCTGGAAATCAATGCAATAAGGTCATTTAACAGACCAGAAAGTTCATCTGATTTGTGATTTGTTCTCACAGTAAGTAGAAGGTCTCCACCACATCCATGGCCTCTACAAAATGCCTCTTTTTGCAGCAGAATCAAGTGGACGGGATGGTGGAAGAGTACAAAGACATCTTCTCCTCACCTATAGGGGTACCAACACATTTCCAAGTCAATAATCCAATTGATATGACCCTCGGAGCACCTCTACCTAATGGACCAGTCTATCGGCACTCGTTGATGGAGAATTAAGCAATCAAGCACCATATCCGAGAGATTCTTCAAAAGGGGCACATCAGACCCAACTCCTCCCCTTGTGGAAGCCCGATTGTACTAGTGAAGAAGAAGGAAGAGACTTGGCGACTCTACATTGATTACAGAGCCTTAAACAAAATCATAGTCAGGAACTGCTACCCCATTCCCAGGATTGATTACCTTCTTGACCAACTAAAGGGGGAAAAGTTATTCAACAAGATTGACCTAAAATCTGGATACCACCATGTTCCCATCAAACCAACCAATGTATGGAAGACAACCTTCAATTCTAAGGAAGGTCTCTATGAATGGCTAGCCATGACCTTTGGATTAACAAATGCACCAACCACTTTCATGAGGTTGACGGATGATGTATTGAGACCCTTCACCAACTACTTTGTGGTGGTATATTTGGATGGCGTCCTCATCTTTAGTCGAATGTGGGAAGAGCACATGTGACATATTCAACAGGTTTTGAGCACTCTATAGCAGCACAAGCTGTATGCCAACTTGGAAATATGCTCTTTTGGAATGAATAGGGTCCAATAATTGGGCTACATTGTTGATGAGAATGGGGTACATGTTGATATATCTAATATCCAAATCATCTGTGACTAGCCAACCCTGACCACACTGACTGAGCTTTGGATCTTTTTGGGGCTAGCCAACTTCTAACAACGGTTCGTGTTAGGATTCTCCCATATTGCATGGGCCCTCATCCAGGTGACCAAGGGCAGTGGTAGGGCCAAGTTCGTATGAGGGAAGGAGAAGCAATGAACATTTGATGATCTGAAGCATCACTTGTGCTCAGCTCTGGCACTCTCATTTCTTGATCTGCAGCAACCATTCGAGATGGAGATTGATGCATTTGACTATGTTGTGGGTGTATTTCTCACTTAACATGGGCATCCAGTGGCATAACATAGTGAGACACTCTTCAATATTCTCCAGAAATACCCTACCTATGACAAGGAAATGTATTTCATTGTATAATCTTGTTGTCAATGGAAACATTACATTATGGGGAAAGAGACAATCATACACACTAATCACAAGCCTCTATAGTTCATACAGACATGGGGAAAATTGTAGAAGGACCGCCATCAGAAGTGGTCCACCTACCTGCAGCAGTTTCATCTAAAAATCAAGTATAAGACATGTATATCCAATCATATCGCTGACTACCTCAGTCGCCCCCCTATGTCTACACTCACCACTATGCTCCATTCATGTGTCCATGAAGCCTCTGAGTGGCCCCAACTTTATCATCAAGATCCGAATTTCGCCAACACATATAAGCTATTGGGTAGAGGCGCAACTGTCATTGATTTTCACATTCAATACAGACTCTTATGCCATCTCTATGTTCCTACAGGTGAGCGTGCAAAGCTGATTTGGTAAGCCCACTACAGTCGGGTGGCAGGAAATTTTGGCATAGAGAAAACTGTGGTCGTTCTTCAGAAACATTTTTATTAGCCAAAAATTCGACAGGACATCAACAAGTATATCAGATATTACACTACATGTGCCATTGCCAAGCCAACCATCAAGAAGCAAGGCTTGTATACCCCTCTTTTGATTCCCAAGAAGCCTTGAGAATCCATATCAATGGATTACATGTCTAGCATGTCATCCACCAAGTAAGGAAATGACTGGATGTTTGTGGTTTTTTATTGGTTTTCGAAGATGGCCATCCTCACAGCTTGTAAGAAGAATGTCACAACGACAAATACTGCCAAGCTCTTCTTTGAATGAGTGTGGGCCCACTTTGGGATACCACAAACTATCATATTTGACCGAGACAGCAGGTTCCTCATCACCTTTTGGTCGAGTCTCTGGTCTTTGTTGGACACCAATCCCACAAAATTCACTTCTTTCCACCGCCAAACCGATGTCCAAACAAAGGTCATCAATTGGATGATTGTGCACATCTTGTGCATGTACAATTCTAAGCATCCATGTACATGGGACAAGAGTCTCCCCTATGTCCAACAAAGTTACAACATGGCTCTCCATAGTTCTACGAACCATATCCCATTTCAGGTGGGTCTAGAATTTCAACCCTTGGGACCCATTGATGTTGCACTCCCTCTTGCCACTGCACAGACAGACTCTTCCCCTGATTATTCAACGATCAACAAAGCCACCAGATTCATTGAGAAAATTCAACACATCCACCAATAAGTCGAGGGGATTTTGCAGAAATCCAATGCTAAGTACAAGCAGTGCCATGATCAACATAGGGTGCCACACCAGTTTCAGGTTGGCAACAAATTTTGGTTACATATGCAAAAGGAGTGTCTCATCAAGCCCCATCAGAATCTTCTCTCACTTTGCTATGGGCCTTACACTATCACCAAGGCTGTGGGTAGTAATTATTTTGAGCTCAACACTCCACCCTTCCTTGTTATGTATACATTATTCAATGTGGACCTCCTTCGACCATATTTTCCACCATTATTTGACACTTATGAGATCGCAAAATAGCTGACACCAATAGATATCAACCCTGACTGCATGGAACAAGCATCCACTGATCAGATCATGGACACATAGGTCAAGGGCACTCACCAACAGTGGATCCATATTTATCGGGTTGGCAAGGAAGGGAAACTCCTACACCAAGGCAAGTGGATCACCTAAGACCAAATCCAGTAGAAGTTTCCTCACCTGATCGGGGAAATCAATGAAATGGAGACCATTTCTTCCTAAAGGGGGAGGATTCATCTAGGTGGATATTGGTAGCCACCCACCTATTCCAATTGGCTCCTTATGTCCATTTTTTCTCAGTACGTTCTTCTGTACTACTTTGTAATTGTGGGTTCTACACTTTTGGGGCTATCTGAAGCCCCACACATCCTCTAGGTGGATATGGGTGGCCCTCGCCTAATCCAACTGGCTTTTTCTGTATGTTTTCATGTCAGCACATCTTGTTGTACTTTTGGGGCTGTTTTGGGGCCCTAAATGTTTTTTTTTTTGGCTTGCCACATTCAAAATGTAGACAGAGTCAAATTTTGATGATAGAACATTTAGTTCTCTAAAATACCTTTCCAACGGGATATTACGTGCCTAAAACAGAGTTCGTATGCAAAAGTTATGGCCTTGGGAAGTTCAGGTACCAAATTACACCAACTTACCTATAGGGCCCACATGACTTTTGGCATTTCACCTTCTAGGGTTAGGTTTTGGATGTCTATGGTTTTGGAATTCATTTGTAATATCAAAAAGGCCTATGGAGCCTCATTGTAATCCATTCTTCTTAGAAAAATGCACGTAGTAGCCAAATCTCTTCTCAGAGATAGCTACCACCATTCGAGCAAGTTTCAGTTCTGCAGTTTTACAGTTTCATCCTATTTCATTATTTAATAGAAGATATTGTTTACTGGATATTTTTGTTATTCTCTATATCTCTTTTTTTATTGTACTCAGCCTGTTAATCAGTTTTTTTTCGCTCCTAAATTTGGATCATCGACTCAATCGGTTCGTGTCTTGGAGAATGTCTCACACAACTGTAATCATCAACGTGATATGGTAGGAAAGGTTCGAGCATTTAAATTTCAGATATATTCAACAACTTAGCAAGTAGATATTTGTTGATGGTCTACCAGACATCCATTTCTCCAAAGGAATTTGTGAGGGATGTGGTCTTGGAAAAAACCCTCAAGAGAAATTCAACAAAGGAAAGACTCAAAGAGCTTCCTCTCCTTTAGATCTAATCCACATTAACCTTATGGGCCCTTTTCCACATCCATCAATCAACAAAGAAAGGTATGTCCTCATTTTTGTTGATGATTTCTCACGCTTCACATGTATTTTCTTTCTCAAGAAAAAATCAGAGGTCATTCAAAACCTCAAATATTTCAAAGCCCTTATTGAGACACAGTCTATAAACAAAATCAAAATCCTCCAAAATGATAACAAGTGAGAGTAGTCAACCATGAGATATAGAATATTTGTCATGAGGTAGGGATTCAACTGTAGCAGACAGTTCCCTATATTCCACAGCAAAATGGATTTTCTTAGCGGAAAAACAAATCTCTAAAAGAGATGGCATCTTGCATGCTACATGCAAAGTCGCCTCCATAGATATTATGGGCCGAAGCACTTAATTGTGAAACCAACATCCAAAATAGATCTCTCCATAGATATATGAAGGATAAGACCCCCTACGAGGCTTGGAGCGGCCTCAAACTTGAAGTGACCCACTTTTGTATTTTCGGTTCACATGCATGGGCCTAGATTCCCTCTAAAATGAGGAATGCACTTGATCCACAGAGCACCGGGTGTATTTTTATTGGATACCCTGATAGTGTGAAGGGATACAGACTCGTTGATATTTCCTCAGACTGAGTCATCATTGAGTGTGGTGTCCAATTTGAGGAAAGTGTCTCGCATGTACCTCAACAGCCACATGCAAACACCTTTCTTCTTCCACCTGTCAGAGATGATGACCATGCACATGCTGACTCTTCCTTAGATGATATTTCTGATTCAGGGGATTCAAATGATCTAGATACAGAGTCAATATAGTAAGATGTAGAGTTAGTGCATCCAAATGCAGATGTAGAGCTAGAGCAGAGGCCTAAGTGGGCTCAAACTACTCTTCGGGATGCATGGGATCTTGTTGGTGATCCAACTAATACTAGGAGGACTCAATCTGATTTCAGGGAGACTCTTCTTGCACTCACTTCCACTGAACCATTTCCACCCATGCATATTTTCTTGGTTCATTATTCATATCCATAGTCTTATGGTGAGGCTGCTAGAAATCCCTTTTGGGAATCCTCCATGCAAGAGGAGTACAACTCCCTCCTTGAAAACCAGACTTGGGATCTAGTTCCCCTTCTTTCTGGAAGGAAAATTTTCAGGTGCAGATGGGTCTACAAGATCAAGAGCACAATAGATGGACATATTAGTAGATACAAAGCTACGCTTGATGCCAAAGGATTTTAGCAGGTGCATGGCATTGAATATGATCATAACTTTGCTACAGTAGTGAAGATGGATTCCATATGATATGCACTTTCCATTGCGGTAGCCAAAGGATGGGAATTCCATTAGATGAACATGAAGAATGCATTTCTTCATGATGATCTCTCTAAGGATATCTATATGGAGCATCCCTAGGGATTTATGTAGGATTCATACTTGGTCTTTCGGTTGAAGAAGTATTTTTATGGCCTCAAGCAGGCTCCAAGGGCATGGTATGCAAATATGGACTCCTACTTGTTGTCACGAAACTTTTTACATTGTAAATCAGACCCGATTGTCTACATGATCAGTGTGGTTGATTCACTTCTACTCTTAGTTTTGTATGTTGATTATTTGTTGATCATCGATTGCTCGAATTCAGCGATTTATATAATCAAGAGGATTATACATGGCAGGTTCTTAATGATAGACATGGGTCGGCTACATTTCTTCCTTTGACTCGAGATCAGTCAAGATGCATCAAACATCAAACTGTCTAAGGCTGAGTGTGCACGAGATCTCCTTGAGATATTTCTCATGACAAACTGCAAGTCTGCCCCAACTCTGATCCAGGTGGATATTGGTGGCCACCCACCTATTCCACTTGGACCCCCACCATTGCTTCTTTCAATTTTTCAGTTTCCGCACAGTTTACTATTTTTAGCAGTTTTTCGGGTCGCGAACTTTCGGAGCCGTATTGAGGCCTTAAACGACGTTTTTTTGAGAAAATGGGGAGAAACATGGATTATTGATCAATGTTGCTCACCCAAAATTTGTATTCCTTGGATAGATATTTCTAACGAGGTATAGAACGCGTCAAACGGATATCATATGCCAAAGTTACGTCCCTGGGAAGTTGATGTACCAACTTACCCAAACGGGGTCCATAGTCTTGGTGTTTCATCTCCTAGGGTTAGGTCTTTGGATGTTTAGGGTTTTCCATTGTTTCTCAATAATAATAGGACTTCGAGCCTCATTGTAACACAGTTCAGAGGCTAGTAGCTGCCACATCTCTTCTCAGTGATAAGCTACCAGCACCCTAGCTAGTTTATTTCCATTTTGTCTGTAAGCATATTTCAGTCATTTGTTATTAATGAAATGAAGTCTTATTTCCACTGCATCTCTGTGTTTATGTGTATTTATGTATTTCATTGTGTTCCTACATAAATCTGGATCAGTGGTATTAGAGCGGTCTGCTCATTCTCAATCCTTCTTTGCATGTCCCCAATGAGATCGGGGTATAAGGAGTTGGGGCTCGATCTGGTTGAACCTTTGCAAGATCAGCCTCACAAACCCCAACGACCGCCCATGGGGGAAGAAAACAAAGATGAGGGAGCAGGAGATCCTATCAAAATGTTGCTCAAGGAGGCCCTCGAGAAACAAAGGAATGCAATGATGGACAACTTTGCCCAGATTCTTCAACGGATTCTGACTGGCGGTGCATCGACATCCAGAAGCCACTCTAAAGGTGCCACTCCTTTTAAGGTACAAGTAAAATTTGACATTCCCATATTTGATGGCCAAATAGATGCAGATGTCGTAGATAGATGGTTGAATATGTTAGAAGGATATTTCTCGGTTCATGACTTTTCCGACCGAGAAAAGATTATTTTCACACTCAAAGCCGCCCCCCATGTCAAGGACTAGTGGGAAACCTACTCGGAGCAAGAGGGCGAGGGAGAACCCTCTTTGTTCTTGGCCACACCCACTTGGAATTCTTTCTGAGATGCCATCAAGGAACAATATTATCTCGTGGGGAGCTATGAGGACAAATACATACAATGGACCATGTTGAGGCAACAAAGGGACCAAGATGTGCATGAGATGACGAATTTGTTTCATACCCTATGCACAAAGTTGGGTATCAAAGATTCAGAGAAACATTTGGTGTTAAAGTACCGTAGTTTCCTGCACATATACATTCAGGAGGAAATGGAGTTCCTCGACATCTCCTCGCTTGGTGTGGCATACCGATATGCTACCAAGATTGAGCAGAAGTTCAAACAGAAGAAGCGAGACTTTGGGTCTGCAAATCATAAGCAAGGGAAAGGTACTCCCAAACCGCAGAACAAAGGACCAAGCCAAGGTGGGGTATCCTAGGACAACCCGCCAAAGCCACAAGAAAAGAACAACACCACGAAGCCAAAAAAGGACACGAGAGAGTGGTGTGAGTTCCATAAGAGCTCCACTCACAACACAAGTGAGTGTCGGGCCAAGAATTCATTGGTAGCTGGGATGAAGGCTTCTGAATCGGATGCAAGCTCCAACTCTAAATCAGAACCTGACAAGGGGAATGACAAGGGGAAGCAGATTATTGATGCGGAGCCCAACGCCATCGTTGCCACCATGAAGATCCAGAAGGAGGAACCAGAAGATCCAGAGGGGGCAGAGCGTCTCTTCCATTCCAAGATGTGGGTAAAGGGTTCCCCATTGCAGTTCATTGTCGACAGCGGGAGCTAGAAGAACCTCAGAAGGTTGGGAGGTTCGTGGAAGGTCTAGTTACAGTTGGTGACATTCTTACCAAGATAAGTGACAATTGTGTGATAAATTTACATGTTGCATTGTTATTTACGTGTTTATTTTTATGGGTATTTCCTGTATATGTTGTGTGTATGTGTTTACTGTTATTTTAGTATGGATTTGTTCATTTACAGATGCATTTGTATGTTTATGTTTTATATATAAGTCTTCCACAAGAGTTCTACGTGTATATATTTTTAATTGCATATGGTTAGAAAATTTTATGTGACATAGCTCAGAATAGAAGCTGGGTATGTTACAGTATGTTCCGCAAAGAGAATGTAGTGTTCTCTAGCGTAGCGTGTCCCGGCCATGGGTGGCCGGGGATGTTACAATATGGTATCAGAGCTTCAATTCCAACACTAAGCCTGGATGGGCTGGAAAGATTAAGTTGAAGCAAATATTCATAGAAGACTATTTTCGAAGTGGCAAAATTTCAGTTTGTAGAGCATCCATGGTAAATAGTAACAACAACTGGGCGAAAATGGGGAAAAGCCCCAATTTCTGTGGTTGAATTCATGAGAAAATGGAGAAATTCAGCCAAGTAATGAGATATTACTGATTTAATATCTGTTCTAGCAAATTTGGACCTGGAATTGGTTGAATTTGAAGTTACAGTGAATCCATGACAGTTGGAGTGAGTTTTATAATTAAAATTCCAAATTCATGAATTGAGTTTGGGAAAAATTCATTCCAGAAATGTCAACCACAACGATTTGCTATTACAGAGGTTGAGCTAGTGTTATAGGGGTGAAATTGAATGAATTTCATAGTTGCATAATGTCTATGGTGAATTGGGAAAAGCCCCAATTTCTATAGCAGAATTCACGAGGAATCGATACGCATAAAGGTGAATGTGCGCAGTTGGGCGCACCAAAAATTCATGTGGCATAGTGAAAAGATCAGGATAGGTAAAATTCGGCACTGTGCAACAAGGTATTGGTGTGTTGATGCAGGTGTTAAATTTCGTTGCTGCGCTGAAAAATGATAGCGTGCGGGTGCACGTGATAAAAATTTAGTACCGCACAGAAAAATATGTTGTGAGGGTGCGCGTGGAAAATTTTGACACCGCGTGGAAAAATATTGGTGTGTGGGTGCACGCACTAAATTTAGCATTGTGAAAAGTGCACACACATAATAAGGTGTGCATGGTGTGCAAATGCATAATAATGGCACACAGGGTGTATGCAATATTGGCATAGCATAGAGGAGTTTAGTTGGCGCGCGACACAAAAGTGCATGCAAGTTATTGGCACGAAAAAGAAGTGATACATAGTGGTTTTAAAGTGCGTGAAGCACAATTTACCTTGTGATGTTGTAGCACATGGTAAATACGGGTGCACATATTGAAATTTGTGCATGCCAAGTTGTTTGAAGGGTGAAGAACAACAGAAAACCAATGAACTTCTGCGACGTTTTATATCATTTGAACATCACCTTTTTACAACGCATTTTGAGGGCCTTAAGAGCATTTTTAGCAACTCAAAAACCACAAGAAGAGAGTGTGCCAAGGCACACTCTATCTCTGCAGCTCGAATAAAAGAGCTCGGATAGATCTTTCTAATGGTGTAAATTGTTCATCAAACATAGCTTTTAGGAGAAAGATACATAAAAAACAATGAAGGATAAATTATAAGACCCAACTAGCTTCATGGAGCCATAACTTTCTGCTCCGGAATTAGATTGAGGCACAAGAGAAGTCAATGGAAAGATATTGAACCATAGAATACAGTCCCAGATATGAATTAAATTTCTAGGCATGTTAATTATGGTTAAAATTGAAAAGAACGTACTGGTACCATTTCAGACCAAAAACACAAATTGGCCTAGAACTTCAGTGGGTTGCAACTAGCATCTCAGAGCACAGAAAGAGTTGAAACTTGGATAGAGTGTCCATATTATGTATGTGAACAAAACCAGTTGATATATTAAAAAAAAAATCCAATGGAGTAGGCGCAAAAATGCTTAATTACTGTGCAGAGTTGCGCCAAGTTGAAAAATGAACAGAAACATTAATGGGAAAATTTCAAAAGACTATAACTTTCTTCTCAAGACTCAGAATTGAGCATGTGAGAAGATGTTGGAAAGGTATCGAACAATGGAATATAGTTATATACCCACAAAATTGATCAAGGAATTCAAATTTCTAGGAAATCAGAAGAAATAATTCTGATATATATTAGTGAACCAGAATGGTTCATATTTTCATGGAATTGTTAAAACAATTAGTCTAACAAGGTTTTGTTGGTTGCACATTTTTCATAGTTAACAACAACTAGATCAAGATAATATTAGAGTCTAGAGTAATGGAAAAGGCACAAGGGAATTACAGCCAGGAATATGAAGTCAGAGGGATGGATGTCTATTTGAGCATTGAAGGAACAAACTCCAATGGACATGGAGAAGAAAGGAATGAAAACATGAATATGGCAGAGACCATTAAAAATTTGCAGAAGGATGTCTGAAGCCATAAGGATGATAATAAAATACTTATTAGAGCCAAGGAGTAGCAGGATGAATTCAACATGAATTTATTACAGAGCTTGAACATAATATAAAATAAATTGGATAAGGAGAGTGGCTCAAGAAAATCGGGAAGTCACAAGTCTCATGACGAGAAAAGAAAATCAAGAAGTGTTAGAAGACATCACCATCACTCCCCAAGGCATTCCAATAAGAGGGAATACAAAAACTCAAGTCCATCCCTTGTCAAGAAGCATAAGAGTTATGGGGTGGATGAGCTACGAGGAGAAATGAACAAAATCAAACCTCCTACATTTGATGGTGAGCACAAGAAGGATGAAGATGCAGAGACATGGTTGTTGGGCATGAGATAATATTTTCAATTGCATAGTTATTATTCTCATGTAGAGGGTAGAATTGTCATCTATCAACTCAAGGGAAAGGCATCCATGTGGTGGGATCAACTTGTGTAGGTGCAACACATTAAAGAGAAAAGTGTTACTTGGAGGGAATTCAAGAGGTATTTTGAGAAGAAATACTTGACTAAAAGATACTATGAAAAGAAAATGAAAGAGTTCTTTGAACTCAATCTTGGGAGTATGAACATTGATGAATATGAGAGAATGTTTTTAGAACTACTGAAGTATGTATCTTCCATCAAAGATGAGACAGTGAAGATTCAAAGGTATTTGAGTTGATTTCCATCATTTATCAGTGAAAACATACAGTATGATGATCTCAAGACATTGGAGGAGACCATAAAGCGAGATAAATTCCTATATGATCAACAAAAATCAAGGCCAACATTCTAAAAAGATTGGGAGAACAAAACAAAATTCAAGGTGGATCAGAGGAAGAAGGGATATAAGCCACCATTCTTCATAAACAATCCTTAGGGACAACAAACTCCTAAAGAACCTAGAATGATTGACACAGGGATTCAAAGGCCAAGGAAACCACCTATTCAATGTTGGGGTTGTAAAGGGGATCACATGTTTAGAGATTTCCCTCACAGAGGTGAAAAAGGGAGGACTATTCACAATGTATAGCAAGTTGAAATAGTGGAGGACATGGGCAGAAAGATACCCAAGATCTATGCAGCCCTGAACAACAAGCAAGCAGAGTATCAATCACATATGATTGAAGTGGAAGGTATGATAAAAAACCAAACCATTGCTATTTTAATTGATTCAGGAGCTAGTCATAGTTATATAGATCCTAAGATGGTGGAAAGTTTGAATTTGCCAAGAAGCAAGCATAGGAAATATTGGTTGATGTAGCTGGCTACAGGAACCAAAAGAAAAGTTAATGAGATGGTTAAGTCATGTCTTATGGACATGAATGGAATGAACACCCGGGCAGGTTTGAACATCTTGCCTTTAGGTTCCTATGAATATCTAATTCGGATGGATTGGTTGGACCAACATCATGCTCTCCTGGACTGTCATAACAAAGCATTTACTTGCTTGGATGAGGAAGGGAAACTAAGGAAAGTGCAGGGAATTCTCAGGGCAGTAACCATTAGAGAGATTTTAGCAGTGCAGCTGAAGAAATGTTACAGAAAAGGGTGTCAAATATTTGTAGCTCATATGGAGGAGACACCTAAAGATAAGGTGCCAAATTTGGAAGATTATGCAGTCCTGGAAGATTTTGAAGATGTGTTCAAGGAGGTTCCAGGACAACCCCCAAGGAGGGACATTGATTTCTCTATAAATCTAATGCCTAGAGCAGCTCCAGTGTCAAAGACTCCTTACAGAATGACTACACCAGAGATGAAGGAGTTGCAAATGCAACTTGAGGAGCTTCTAAAGAAGGGGTATATATGTCCAAGTGTGTCACCTTGGGGTGCCCCAGTCTTGTTTGTGAAGAAGAAATATGGAACATTAAGATTGTGCATTGATTTGAGACAGTTGAATAAAGTGATTGTGAAGAACAAGTATACTCTGCCAAGGATTGATGATCTCTTTGATCAATTGAAGGATGCAAAGATGTTTTCAAAGATAGATCTCAGGTTAGGATACCATCAGGTAAGGATTAAAAAATAAGATATTAGCAAGACCACCTTCAAGACAAGGTATGGTCATTATGAGTTCACAGTGATACCATTTGGGTTGTCAAATGCACCAGTTGTCTTCATGTGCTTAATGAATGGTGTTTTCCGAGAATATTTACACAAGTTTGTCATTGTCTTTTTGGATGACATTCTTGTATATTCTAAGTCAGAAGAAGAGCATGAGCATCATTTGAGGATGTTGTTGCAAGTATTAAGGGAGCATCAATTGTATGCTAAATTGAGCAAGTGCTCATTTTATCAGAAGCAAATTCATTATTTGGGACATATCATTTCAAAGAATGGGATAGCAGTGGATCCTAAGAAGATCGAAGCCATTAAAGAATGGGCAGTGCCAAAGAATGTGATAGAGGTCAGATCATACATGGGTCTTGTAGGCTACTACAAAATATTTATTGAAGGATTCTCAAAGATAGCACACCCAATCACTTCCTTGCAAAGAAATGGTGTGAAGCTTCAGTGGACATTGGATTGTGAGAAGAGTTTCCAACACTTAAAACAGTTATTAACAAGTGCTCCAATACTAAGGATTGAAAACCCAAATGAAGACTTCATTGTATGAATGGATGCAAGTAAAGAAGGAATTGGTGGAGTCCTCAGTCAAAATGGGTTTGTCATATGTTATGAATCAAGGAATTTGAAGGAGCATGAAAGAAACTATGCCACTCATGATTTGGAGTTGGCAGCCATAGTGCATGCCTTGAGGAAATGGAGACACTACCTCATGGGGAAAAGGTTTGAGATGAGGACATACCACAATGGTCTGAAATATTTGTTTGATCATCCAACTCTAAATGCTAGGCAAAAAAGATGGTTAGAATTTCTAAGCGAATATGACTTTGATATAAAGCATATCAAGGGAAAAGAGAACAAAGTGGTTGATGCACTCAACAGAAGAGTGCATGAAATGCATGCTACAACCATTAGCATGTATCAATCAGATTTGAAGAACATAAATATAGAGACTGCCAAATCATATTTACAATACAAGGATTTAGTGGAAAAACTACAGCAAGGTAATTTGCAGCAGAAAATTGGAGAATACAAGCTAGATAAGGATGAAATTCTCATGTACAGGGGAAGAATTTATGTACCAAATTCCCAGGAGTTGAAAAATCTGATATTGAGAGAAATGCATAGTGTGCCTTATGTTGGGCACCTAGGATATCAAAAAACTATTGCAGCTGTCAAGAGCCAATATTATTGTCCAGGCATGAAGAAAGAGGTTGTTGATTTTATTGCCAAATGTTTTGAATGTCAAAAAGTAAAAGCTGAGCATAGACACCCAGCTAGTTTGCTACAACCATTACCCATTCCTAAGTGGAAATGGGAAGTTGTAACCATGGATTTCATTACCAAACTGCCCAGAACAAACAAGCAACATGATTATATCATGGTAGTGGTGGATAAGTTTACTAAAGCTGCCCATTTTATTCCAGTTAAGCTCACTCACAAGGTAGCAAACATTGTTGATGTTTATATGAGGGAAATTTCTAGATTACATGGCATACCCAAGACAATTGTGTTTGACAGAGATCCAAAATTTACCTCAAAATTTTGGAAGGGATTATTTAATGGATTTGGAACAAATTTGAATTTTAGTACAACTTATCATCCATAAATAGATGGACAAACAGAGAGGGTGAATCAAGTGATTGAGTATATGTTGAGGATGTATGTGATGGATAAACCATCAAAATGGGAAGACTACCTACACTTGGTAGAGTTTTCTTATAACAATGGGTACCAAACATCTCTAAATATGAGCCCATTTGAGGCATTTTAAGGTAGAAAGTGCAACACACTGGTAAGCTGGGATAACCCAACAAATAGAGAAGTGGTTGGGCTAGATTTTCTCAGGGAAATGGAAGAGCAAATGTTGAAAATAAAAAAAAATATAAAGGTTTCCCAAGATAGGCAGAAAAGCTACGTTGATAAGGGCAGAACTCATAGGGAATTTAAAGTGGGTGACCATGTATTCTTGGAAGTGAAAGCCAACAAAAGTTCCCTGAAGTTGGGAAATTGTTCAAAGTTGGAAGCTCACTATTGTGGGCCATTTGAAATACTAGAGAGGATTGGTCCACTAGCTTATATGATTGCATTGCCTGCATCTATGTCTGTTCATAATGTATTCCATGTATCATTTCTAAAGAAATATATACCTGATACTAATCATGTTATTGATTGGAATGTGATTCAGGTGGAGCAAGAAGGTGATTTTCAAGTGCATCCAGTGCACATTATGGACTGGAAAATCAAACAACTCCGGAATCGAGCCATAGGGATTGTAAAGGTCCAATGGACTTGGTATGGTCCTGAGGACTCTACTTGGGAGCATGAGGATGCAATGCAAGCATAATACCCACACCTTTTTGAAGATTTTTGAAATTTAGTTGTACATGGGTACATGATGCATTGAGGACAATGCATAAATAAGGGGAGGGGATTGTAATACCCCTAAGGCTGAACCCAATTGTAAATGTAAATACAAATGTACTTAAGTTGGTGAGTTGTTTTGATATCATTTTTGTATGCACATTTCATTGCATAGTGTGCGCACAACATCTTAAGTGCGCACGATGTTGGGGCCAAGGAGGCTTTGTGTATATGATATTTTTTATAGGCTGGTGAGCCAGTTATTATAAGATAGGATGCTTATGTTTTGATTAGGCTGGAGAGCCTAGACTTAGTGTCCCCAAGGTCGAGCCCCGTTGTAAAGCAAGTTATGAAAGGAAATGTTTTATAGGCTGGTGAGCCAAGTTCTTATAAGCTGGAGACTTATGTGTTTGTTAGGCTAGGGAGCCTAAGTGTTGAAGGCTAGGAGTCTGTTGTTGTACATGTATGTATGCAAAACATTTAATAAAATATAAACACTGCTAGGTGCAAACCGACCACGATGAATGAGTGAAGGGGGACTGAGCATCCACAAAGTGGGCAAGGAATTAGGGGCTGGAAGGTGGGAAAGGGGCTAAGTGTTGAGCCTAGGGAGCTTAAGCCTGTGAATAATATTTTAATATTATCCCTGAAAGACATGTGCATTTTATGTTTATCCTAAGTTTTGGTAAGGGAGGATGTACAAGGGTGATGCGTACTGGTGGAACGCATGCAGTTCCATGGGTGACAAGTGTCAACCCTGACGCATGTGAATAAAATGGCTAGGGTGAGCCATGAGAAGGGTCCCTTCCCCATTCTACCCGATCCTCTGACCGCGTACAGAGCCCGAGATAGTACTACCAACCCAACTCCTCTAGAGAACCTTTGTGCATCCCTATGATTCGAAAAGCCTATGTCTGGCTCAGAGAAAACCCGTGTGTACATTCCCTGAATGAGAAGCCCGTGTTGATTTTGGGAAGGAGTCTGTGTTTGTTCTGGAAATCTGGTACACCCCTTCTCTGTTCTAAACCGTGGAGTCTGAATCGACCCCTGCGTGGATGACTCGTCACGCATCCCTGAGAATCCAGATTGTGAGTCTATCCCGTGTTGCCAAATTGAGGAAAACAGAAGTGTCTCCTCTCTGCTAAGCCTGGTTATACTGTTGCACCTGTCTGGAGCTGCCCTAGGGTGTTTGTGTCTGGATTCCCATGGATTGTGGTGGACATGTATTGTTTGTTCCTGTGTATCTTGTTGGCCAATTTGTACAACACTCTCTCCAGGTGAGAGAGGTGGTTGAAATTGGAAGAATAGGTTGTTGGGCCTGTGAGCGACTCCCTCCAGGTGAGAGGGTGCGCAGAGGAAGGAGAGAACTCCTGGAAGGAACCTTGTAGCTTCCATAGAGCTCGGAGACTTTCGGTCCAGCCTGTTCCTGTAACCCAAGGAAAGGGATATTAGCAGCCGAAGAACTGTCGAAGTGACAGAGAAGGTGTATACTCCCGGGGTGGAATAGGCATGTGGGGAATGAGGGTCTGAGGGCAGTGAGCGTGGGAGATTCCTTGGAGAGAATCCATTCCTTGTGGTTGTGTGTTGTTTCCCTGTAACCTTAGCCTAGCCTAGATTTCCTTGCCTTGGGGTGGATCTTAGTCCCATCTCGGGGGTGACCCATTGCTGAGCTGATGAGCAGTGCGGTCTAAGGCTGGGAGGTTCGTGGAAGGCCTGCACTTGGTTGGTGGAATTTACCATTATTCAAAAGATAAGTATCTGTTTGTGTTTTAATCATGTTTTGCATGACTCTACTGCTTATGTTATCATGATTTTCGTTGTGTATACGAATTAGTATGAAACGCTATGGATGGTTAATTATAGCAGTAGATAATATGTTTACTCTGAGCTTGAATGTGTTTATTTTTTTAAATGCATGTGGATTGTATAACATTTGTATAGAGTGGTGTTAAAGTTTCCTTTTCAGAGCGATTAAACAAATTAGCAGAAAAGGTGTGCTACAGTTTGGTATCAGAGCCAAGGTTTCGAAACTGAGCCTAGATGGGCTAGTGGAGCAGTCTTTGGACTGAGAATGCGAAGGGAAATTGGGTCTGGAAGGCCAATTTCGGACCCTGGTTTTCTCCAAAATGTCAAGGAGTTACTTGATGAGTTTTAAGCTTAGGAGGTATAGCGGCATTATGAAACCGCAGCCAGTGGGGTATAAGTCCACAGGGAGAGAGGACTCTACACCAGAAGTGTACCCAATGTCTAAGAATTGAAGTTGGCAATTCTAAAGGAGATGCATAACGTGACTTATGCTGGACATCCTGGATATCAGAAGACTGTGGCAGCAGTCAAAAGCCATTATTTTTGGCCGGGTTTGAAG
>JZKD02S1822744.1:139714-167004 GCA_000966675.3 Picea glauca
AATTGGGATGGACTGGTTGGACCAGCACCATGCCCTTCTGGATTGTCGTAACAAGAGATTCACATGTCTGGACGAAGAAGGAAATCAGGTAACAATCCAAGGAATTCCCAGAGCCATGGCTGTTAGAGAAATCTCAACCATGCAGCTGAAGAAATGTTACCATAAAGGCTGTCAATTATTTGCAGCCCATGTAGAAGAAGTATTCCAAAATGTGGTCTCGAATCTGGAAGACCACGGGGTGCTCAAAGAGTTTGAGGACATGTTTCAGGAGGTGCCTGGACTACCTCCGAAGAGGGACATTGGCTTTTCTATAAATCTAATGCCTGGAGAAGCTCAAGTTTCGAAAGCTCCTTATAGGATGAGTACGCCAGAGCTGAAAGAGTTGCAATTGCAGCTCGAAGAGATATTAAAGAAAGGCTACATTCGTCCCAACGTGTCACCGTGGGGAGCCCCAGTCCTATTTGTGAAGAAGAAATATGGGACGATGAGGCTGTGCATTGACTTTCGACAGTTGAATAAAGTCACTGTAAAAAAAAAATATCCTCTGCCAAGGATTGATGATATTTTTGATCAGTTAAAGGATGCAAAAGTATTTTCGAAAATAGATCTTCGATCTGGATATCATCAAGTGAGGATAAAAGATGAAGACATCAGCAAGACCTCCTTTAGAACAAGGTACGGTCACTATGAATTTACAGTGGTGCCATTTGGACTGTCCAACGCGCCGGCTGTCTTCATGTGCTTAATGAATGGAGTGTTCAGAAATTATCTGGACAAGTTTGTTATAGTCTTCTTGGACGATATCTTGGTGTATTCCAAGACAGAGGAAGAACACGAACACCACCTAAGAATGGTGTTGCAAGTGTTGAGAGAACACCAGCTGTATGCAAAACTGAGCAAGTGCTCATTTTACCAAAAGCAAATCCATTACTTGGGACACATTATATCAGAGGAGGGGATCGTTGTGGATCCTGAGAAGGTACAGGCCATTCGAGAATGGCTAGCGCCAAGGAATGTGACAGAAGTTAGATCTTTTATGGGTCTGGCAGGCTACTATAGGAGGTTTATAGCCAGATTCTCAAAGATATCCCATTCTATCACTTCCTTGCAAAGAAAGGGGAAGAAGTTCCAGTGGACTGATGAATGTGAGAGCAGCTTCCAACGATTGAAGTAGCTACTCACTAGTGCTCCAATCCTGAGGATAGAAGATCCAAACAAGGATTACGTAGTGTGCACAGATGCATGTAAGGAGGGGCTAGGAGGAGTTCTCAGCCAAGAGGGATTTTTAATTTGTTATGAGTCTCGAAAGCTGAAAGAGCACGAAAGGAATTATGCCACTAACGATTTAGAGCTGGCAGTAATCGTCCACGCCTTAAGGAAATGGAGACATTACCTCATGGGAAGGAGATTTGAATTAAGAATAGACAACAAAGGTTTGAAGTATTTATTTGATCAGCCGACTTTAAATGTGAGGCAAATCAGATGGCTGGAGTTTTTGTGCGAATATGACTTTGATATCAAACATATCAAGGGGAAAGAAAATAAGGTGGCTAATGCACTCAACAGAAAAGTGCACGAATTACATGCTACAGCCATTAGCATGTACCAGACTGAGATGAAAGACAAAATTTTGGAAGCTGCAAATGTTGATTTGCAGTACAAAAATCTTGTAGCAAAGCTACAGCAGCATGAGAGACCACAGACCAAGGAAAGTTATACCGTGGGAGCTAATAGTTTACTTCTGTATAAAAACAGAGTGTATGTACCTAATGACCAAGAATTGAAGCTCGCAATTCTAAAGGAGATGCATAACGTGGCTTATGCTGGACATCCTGGATATCAGAAGACTATGGCAGCAGTCAAAAGCCATTATTTTTGGCTGGGTTTGAAGAAATAAATTGCTAAATACATCGCCAGATGTATGGAGTTCCAGAAGGTCAAGGCTGAGCACAGACACCCAGTAGGGTTGTTGCAACGTTTACCTATTCCTGAGTGGAAATGGGATGTGGTAACAATGGATTTTATCACAGGATTTCCCATAACAAGCAAGCAACATGATTCAATTATGGTGGTGGTGGACAAGCTTACAAAAGCTGCCCATTTTATTCCACTGAAAACCACCCACAGAGCAGCAGATGTTGCTGATATTTTCCTAAAAGAAGTCACATGCTTGCATGGAATTCCTAAGACAATTGTGTCTGATAGAAACCTGAAATTTACTTTGAATTTATGGAAAGGACCGTTCAAAGGATTCAGAACGAATCTGAACTTTAGCATAGCATATCATCCTGAGTCTGATGGATAGACAGAGAGAGTAAATAGAGTAATAGAAGACATGCTGAGAATGTATGTGATGGATAAACCATCAAGGTGGGAAGACTACCTGCATTTGGTAGAATTCGCCTACAATAATGGCTATCATGCATCATTGAAAATGAGCCCATTCAAAGCGCTTTATGGAAGAAGGTGCAACACTCCAGTGAGCTGGGATAATCCAGCTAACAGAGTAGTAGTCGGGCTTGAACTGCTTGAAGAGATGGAAGATCAAATGATAAAAATCAAACAGAATTTGAAAGCTTCCCAAGACAGGCAAAAAAGTTACGTTGATAGTAACAAAACCCATAGAGAATTCAAAGTGGGTGACCATGTTTTCCTAAAAGTGAAAACTAACAGGAGTTCCCTGAAATTGGGAAGTTGTGCCAAGTTGGAAGCAAGATTTTGTGGGCCATTTTTGATCCTAGAAAGGATTGGGCTGGTTGCATACATGCTTGCATTACCTACATCTATGACTGTACATAATCTGTTTCATGTTTCACTACTTAAGAAATATGTACCTGATGCTAATCATGTTATCGATTGGACTGTGATTCAGGTGGAACCAGAAGATGTCCTGCAAATGCATCATGTGTGCATATTGGACAGGCAAAGCAAACAGGTCCAGAATCGAGCTATAGAGCTTGTAAAGGTCCAGTGGACCTGGTACGGTCCTGAGGATGTGACATGGGAGCATGCAGATGTTATGCGGGCAGAGTAACCGCATCTTTTTGAAAATTTTGAAAAGGTTGCAGATGCTATGTAAAGTTACACCGAGGACAGTGCAAAAATAAGGGGAGGGGATTGTAGTGTCCCCAAGGCCCAGCCCCGATGTAAACCATGATCTGAAAGAGATTGTAAATATGTGTTATAGGCTGGTGAGCTGAGTTTTGTATAAGCCGGTAGGCTTATGTGTTTGATTAGGCCAGAGAGCCTAAGGGTTGAAGGCCAAGGGCCTGGATTTTGTATCTGTATGTATGCAGCACATCAATAAAATATAAACACCACCAGGTGAAGACCGACCACGATGAATGAGTGATGGGGGACTGAGAATCCATAGAGTGGGCAAGGGATTAGGGGCTGGAAGGTGGGAAAAAGGGGCTGAGTGTTGAGCCTAGGGGCTAAGCCTAGGGGGCTTAGGCCTGGAATAATATTTTAATATTATCTCCAAAAAGAGCCATGTGCATATTATTTTATCCTAAGTTCCTGGAAAGGGGGGGGGGATGTGCAAAGGGATGCACGCTGTGGGAACGCATGCAGTGCCTAGGGTGACAAGTGTCAACCCTGGTGCATGAAAATATAATCACCGAGATGAATTGCGTGAGGGGATTTTCTCCATTCGGACCTGAACCTATGAGCGTGGAACCGGTATGACCTCTGCAAGAATACCCTGGTTCATCCCTGAAAGTGCAAAATCCTATGTGGACTTTTGAAATACCCTGGTACAACTCCTGTCTGAACAGTTCGAACCTATGTTGACCCTGCATGGATTGTTTGTCACGCATTCCTGAGAACTCGAGCGTGAGTCTATCCCGTGTTGTCGGATTGAGAAATAAGAAGTGGCCTGCCATTGTTGAACTAGTTAGAAAGCCCATGTTTGTTTTCCCGATTGGCTACTGTGGCCACGCAGTGCTTATCTGCGAGTGGCATACTGGCCAGAGTAAGCCTACGCTGAGATTGTGCATGACTTCTCTCCAAGTGAGGGAGGTGGTTGATGTTGGAAGAGGTAGGTTGTCAGGCCTGCGAGAGACTCTTTCCAGGTGAAAGAGTTTGTTGGGAAGTGTTTTCTTCCAGAGAGTGTCCAGCACCAGCTACGGGCTCTGAGACTTCCTAATCTGGCCTGTTGCCGAGACCGAGAGGGGGAGGTTAGCACTGATGGACTGTGCATGTGAAGGTGTATACTCCCGGGCAGAACATGCATGTGGGGAATGAGGGTCTAGTAGTAGTGGGCGTAAGATGGCATCTTTGGGAAGAATCCTTCCAGATATTTTATGTCCTGTCTTCCCTGTAACCTTAGCCTAGCCTAGGATTCCTTGCCTTGGGGTGGAGCTCGGTCCCAGCTCGGGGGTGACCCACTGTTGAGCTGATGAACGGTGTGGTCTAAGGTTGGGAGGTTCGTGGAAGGCCTGCACTTGGTTGGTGATTTCTACAACTGTCACAAGATAAGTGTTTAATTATATTTTTTTTACCACATTTTATCATGACTGTACTGGATCTGTTATCATGTTTTTTGCTGTGTAAATGAATTACTGTTGAAGCTATGGATTGTCTAATTATAGCAGTAACGAGATATGTTTTACTCTGTAATTTAAATGTGTTTAATTGTGTTAAATGCATGTGGTTATACTGGCCTATGTTTATTATTAAAAAGTGTGTACAAATTGGTATCTGAGCACGAGTAAGCTCCGAACTGCGAAAAAGACACACTACATTATTCCTTAGACGCCCTTAGTCTCCCACAAGATCACCTAGCAAAGTATTGACTGGGTTTTTGATGTCTACCAAGTCAATCAAGAGGTGAGTGGCACCCTTGGAGCATGTGGTGCGTCCTGAAGGGCACTTCGCACAAGAAAAATGGAAAGGGATGAGTGGCACCCTTGGAGCATGTGGTGCATCCTGAAGGGCACGTCACGCGAGAAAAATGTAAAGAGGTGAGTGGCACCCCTGGAGCACTTGGTGTGTCCTGAAGGGCATGTCGTGCAAGAGAAACAAAAAGAGGTGAGTGGCACCCTTGGAGCACCTAGTGCGTCTTGAAAGGCACGACACGTGGTTAATTAATAATTGGATAAACCTAGATGGTTTTAGGACAATAAAGTGTTAAGGAGGATTTGAAACCTTTCCCTTAAAAAAAAAAGTGTCGCCTAGCCTAGGAAAATAAGGTCTAGGTCTAATTTTTGCTGGTGGTAAAATTTTACCTTTTTATAAAAAAAAAATTAATAATAAAAATAAAATAAAAAATAAAACAAATAATAAATATAATCTTCATTAACCTTGTCACAAGAAGGGGGTGAGCAATTAAAGTGTTTTATAAGAATCTTTTGGGATAAAACTTAAAAAGAGGAATGATTGTTTTACTTTATTATGCTAATTTAAAATTTAATTCATTAAAAAAAAGGGGAAAAAGGGTAAGTTTCTGCACATGCCTTCTTGAGTTTAATTAAAAAGGGAAAAGGGGGAAATCTAAAATAATTAGGAAACTAGGAAAAAATGGAAACCTTAAAAGAAACGGGAAACACTAGGAAAAAGCCGTTAGTCCAAGTTAGTAAGATATCTACCATTTAAGAACTTTCTAATTTAAACTGAACTAGCAAATTAATAATGGGGAAAGTCATTAAAACCTGTAAGGGATTTTGGGGACACCTAGGAGCGATTCTAGGAGCGATTCTAGGAGTGACTCTAGGTGGGTGAGGGAAATAAGGGTAATTAATTAATTAAAGAGTTTAGTTTTTGGAGGAATGAAGGGGATGGGTGACACATGTACGAGGAGGATTATTATGAATTAAATTAATGAACTATAAATTAAAAGGGGTTTTGGGAAAGTTTTTGACTTTGAAAATCTATATAATGGAGGGAGGAAAATGATGATGGATCTCTTCTGTTTGCGTAACGTTATGCTACTTAAATCTCTACTTGAATGACTTAGCTTGTGGGAGTTGGGATACCCAGCTCGGTGAGAAGTGGTAGCTCGGCCTTGTGAGGCAAGCTGGGAGCTAGTTGATTCTCTGGATAGTGTGTGTGGCCCCTTTGCGGTTCGGGGGGCTAAAGGGGAAGAAGACTACCCCTAGCGTTGGCTAGGTGGTACCGGTGAAGTCTCATCAGTAGGAAAGCGAGAGTTGCACAGAGTGCGTGGGACATCAACTTAGAGCGGGCGATTGGGCAACGATACGCTTCCTCAATTATGCATGGTAGATTGTTAGTATGAATTATGCTTTTAGTTCTGTATGTTTAATTGGGTAAAGAAAATGATTGTAGTAGAATTCTAGTGGATGACTAAAATCCCCCCCCATAGCCTTTAGCTTGATGTTGATTGTTTTCCCATGGCCTTCGATCCCTGCATGTCTTGACTGTCCTATGGTTGATTGATTGTGATGATTGTGGTTTATTTTTTCCTTCATCCCTAGCCCATCAATCCACACCTGAGCAGTCGGCCAGGAGCTTGATCTATGGCCGTCACTTCAGCATTAATAGACCTATGGATCTCAATGCCCTGCTTTCCTGTACGTCGATGATGAGCGAAGGATGTTCCCGTCAGTCATATACCCCTTTTGATTGATCTTGGTTGATTGATGGTCTTGCGCTTCCTTGTGATGGATTTATCTACTTTAAACCCCATATCTCTGCGTTAGGTTGATTCATTTCTGATCTTTAGTCTCTGCGCTTAGTTGATTACCTCTGCATTTCCTTGAAAGTTTAACTTTACATTCTTTGAATGTTTACCTCTGCATATACTTGATGATTTTCTCTGCGTTTTGGATTGATTAAACTCTGAAAGGGTCTGTGTTTTAATGATGTGTCTGCATTGTTACTTAATTCCCTGTGTTTTATGATAATTCCCCAACGTTGTTGATAGTTTCCAGTTGAGATATGAAGAATCTCATTTCTTTTACAATGATTTTATACTTATTGTGTGGCTGCTAAATCAATATTTAATGACAACGATATTCATTGTGATACCTGCATTTTTACCAACGAATTAAATTGTGATTTAACGACGAATTATTTAATCAGAGTGTGGGTAATTATATGCCTGCGATTTTGGGTGATAGTCTGCGATTTTCTTACATGATAAGGAAGAGAGTAGATATAAATCTATGCATGTTTTTATGCCTACATTTCTTTTTATAAACAAAACAATATCCGGTGTGAATGGACAATGATTCAATCCTTCCATAGACAACGTGTTTATTCACTGATTGATAGTGAGGTTTTACAATTTAATGGAAACGATTTCATTCCCTGATTGACGGTGAAGTTTTACAGTTAAATGGTAGTGAGTTTAATCATTGAATGACCACAAATTTGAACTTTGTTTTTACTGCGATTGAATCCTCATTCATGCCTAGATTTTCTAGTTGGGGAAACTGTGATTTGATTCCCTTTGGGAAGCAACTCCTCTCTGCAACTTTAATGAAATTTGCTAATGAATTTACCTGGCGAGTTATTGTTAGCTATTACACTCTCAGACCACGTTTTATGACTTCTTGACTGTGGTTTTCCTTTGTTTGTTGTGATTTTATTGATATAACCCAGATCCATTATCCTCTTAACACTCAACAATTTTTAATTGATAAACCTTAGCGAAATGGATGTTAACTCAAGAAAAAATCATAAATTTGGATGTTAACACAGCAAAATTTGAATGGATAAACTCATAAATTCGGATTTTAACTCAACAAAATTCGGATGGTAAAATCAGAAATTTTAATGGTTGAATCATAGTGAACTTGATGTTAAATTCAGCTGACTTCGAATGGTAAACCCAGGGTAGTGTATGAAAATGATTTAGTTGACCAACCATTCCTTAGGAAAGAAGGCGATGACAACAACAGTTTAACCACACCACTGACGATGAATGCAAGCACGCTGACCAGGCAACATGCAACTATGACACCACGCACTGACACAAGGGAAACTGGGCGAAACATGTGTAGAACAACTAGGACGAATGACTACCCGCCTGACGCAAAAAATACACGCCTACAAGCTAAGGGACGACACCCCCCTCCCGAACTGATGACCTTGAAAAATAAGACTAGAACCTCAAGGCGTGCGAACCAAACACTACTATAATAATAACCAAATTATTTATGAGTGGTAGCTCGGCCTTTCGAGGCGAGTTGGGAGGTAGTTGATTCTCTGGATAGTGTGTGTGGCCCCTTTGCGTCTCGGGGGGATAAGGGGGAATAAGAGTACCCCTAGCATTGGCTGGGAGGTACCAGTGAAGTCTCATCTATCGGCAAGCGAGACTTGCATGGAGCGCGCAGGACATCAACTTAGAGTGGGCGATTGGGCAATGGTCTGCTTCCTCAATTCTGCATGGTATATTGTTAGTATGAATTATGCTTTTAGTTATGTATGTTTAATTAGGTAATGAAAATGATTTTAGTAGCATTCTAGGATGACTGAATGTTCCCCCATAGCCTTTAGCTTGATGTTGATTGTTTTCCCGTGGCCTTCGATCCCTACATGTCTTGATCGTCCCGTGGTTGATTGATTGTGACGATTGCGTTTTATTTTTTCCTTCGTCCCTAGCCCATCATTCCACGCCTAAGTAGTCGGCAAGGAGCCTGATCTATGGTCATCGCTTCGGCATTAATAGACCTGTGGATCTCAACGCCCTTCTTTCTTGTGTGCAGATGATGAGCAAAGGTTGTTCCTGTCAGCCATATACCCCTTCTGATTGATCTTGGTTGATTGATGGTCTTGTGCTTCCTTGTGATGGATTTCTCTACTTTAAAACCTGTATCTCTGCATTAGGTTGATTCATTTTTTATCTTTAGTCTCTGCGCTTAGTTGATTACCTTTGCATTTCCTTGAAAGGTTAACTCTACTTTCTTTGAATGTTTACCTCTACATATACTTGATGATCCGATCTACGTTTTGGATTGATTAAACTTTGAAAGGGTCTGTGTTTTAATGATGTGTCTGTGTTGTTACTTAATTCCCTATGTTTTATTACAATTCCCCAATGTTTTTTATAGTTTTCAGCCGAGATATGAAGAATCTCATTTCTTTTACAATGATTTTATACTTATTGTGTGGCTGTTAAATCAATATTTAATGACATCGATATTCATTGTGGTACCTGTGTTTTTACCAACAAATTACATTGTGATTTCTCGACGAATTATTTATTCAGAGTGTGGGTAATTATATGCCTGGGATTTTGGGTGATAGTCTGCAATTTTCTTCCATGATAAGGCAGAGAGTAGATATAAAGCTCTGCACATTTTTATGCCTACATTTCTTTTTATAAACACAACAATATCTGACATGAATGGACAACGATTCAATCCTTCCGTAGAAAGCATGTTTATTCACTGATTGACAGTGAGATTTTACAATTGAATTGAAACGAGTTCATTCCCTGATTGACGGTGAAGTTTTACAGTTAAATGGCAGTGAGTTTAATCATTGAAGGACCACGAATTTGACCTTTGTTTTTACTACGATTGAATCCTCATTCACACCTAGTTTTTCTAGTTGGGGAAACTGTGATTTGATTCCCTTTGGGATAACGACTCTTGTCTGCAACTTTAATGAAATTCACTGGCGAATTTACCTGGCGAGTCAGCGTTAGCTATTACACTCTCAGACTACATTTTATGACTTATTGATTGTGGTTTTCCTTTGTTTGTTGCGATTTTCTTGATATAACCCAGAGCCATTCTCCTCTTAACACTCAACAATTTTTAATTGATAAACCACAACGAAATGGATGTTAACTTAGGAAAAACTCAGAAATTCAGATGTTAAGTCAACAAAATTTGGATGGATAAACTCAAAAATTCGGATTTTAACTCAACAAAATTCGGATGGTAAACTCAGAAATTTTAATGGTCAAATCACATTGAACTTGATGTTAAACTCAACTGACTTTGAATGGTAAACCCAGCATAGTGTATGATGGCGATTTAGTTGACCAACCATCCCATATGTATTTAATGGATAGCCTCGGACCACTAATTTTTTTGTATTTAGGCAAGAAGGCGACAAAGGAAACAATTTAACCACACCACTGATGATGAACGCAAGCACGCAGACCAGGAAACATGCAACTATGACACAACACACCGACACAAGGCAAACTGGGCGAAACATGCGTAGAACAACCAGGAGGAAGGACTACCTGCTCAACGCAAACAAGACACACCTACAAGCTAAGGGAAGACATCCCCCTCCTGACACAACAACCTTGAAGAACAAGACTAGAACCTCAAGGCACATGAACCAAACGCTACTATGATAATAACCAAATTATTTATGAGTGGTAGCTCAGCCTTGCGAGGCGAGCTCGGAGCTAGATAATTCTCTGGATAGTGTGTGTGGCCCCTTTGCGGCTCAAGGGGATAAGGGGGAAGAAGAGCACCCTTAGCGTTGGCTCGGAGGTACCGGTGAAGTCTCATCGATCGACAAGCGGGAGTTGCACAGAGCGTGCAGGACATCAATTTAGAGCGAGCGATTGGGAAATGGTACACTTCCTCAATTATGCATGGTAGATTGTTAGTATGAATTATGCTTTTAGTTCCGTATGTTTAATTGGGTAAAGAAAATGATTGTAGTAGCATTCTAGTGGATGACTGAAATTTCCCCCATAGCCTTTAGCTTGATGTTGATTGTTTTCCCATGGCCTTCGATCCCTGGATGTCTTGACCATCCAGTGGTTGATTGATTGTGATGATTGTGGTTTATGTTTTCCTTCATCCCTAGCCCATCATTCCACACCTGAGCAGTCGGCCGAGAGCATGCTCTACGGTCATCGCTTCAGCGCTAATAGACCTATGGATCTCAATGCCCTGCTTTCCTGTGTGTGGATGATGAGCGAAGGATGTTCCTGTTAGCCATCTACCCATTTTTATTGATCTTGGTTGATTGATGGTCTTGCACTTCCTTGTGTTGGATTTCTCTGCTTTAAAACTCGTATCTCTGCGTTAGGTTGATTCATTTCTGATCTTTAGTCTCTGCGTTAGGTTGATTCATTTCTGATCTTTAGTCTCTGCGCTTAGTTGATTACCTCTGCATTTCCTTGAAAGTTTAACTCTACATTCTTTGAATGTTTACCTCTGCATATACATGATGATCCGCTTTACATCTTGGATTGATTAAACTTAGAAAGGTTCTGCGTTTTAATTATGTGTCTACGGTGTTACTTAATTCCCTATGTTTTATGATAATTCCCAAACATTTTTTATAGTTTCCACCCGAGATATGAATAATCTCGTTTCTTTTACAATGATTTTATACTTATTGTGTGGTTGCTCAATCAATATTTAATGACAGTGATATTCATTTGGATACCTGTGTTTTTACCAATGAATTACATTGTGATTTACTGACGAATTATTTAATCAAAGTGTGGGTAATTATATGCCTACGATTTTGGGTGATAGTCTGCGATTTTCTTCCATGATAAGGCAGAGAGTAGATATAAAGCTCTGCAGGTTTTTATTCCTACATTTATTTTTATAAACACAACAATATCCAACGTGAATGGACAACGATTCAATCCTTCCATAGAAAATGACGCAACCGCACTCCTCGGAGCATGACTGCTCTGACAGGATCTTCCTCCTCCACGGCCCGAAGAACTCAGAGGTTCTTCTGATTCCCTATCGAAAATATTTCTTACCCACAGATTCTCTTATCTTCGCGCGATCCCCCTTCCTTGACTTCTCGGAGGATCGGAACTCGCGGCTTCGCAAGTTCAACAGTCGAGCGCTACACCCTTGGATCCCCGAGACCCGATGCCTCAGTCAACGCTGACCTCACTCGCCTTATCGGAACCTCTATCCTATCGCAACTTCTCCTATCGCGTCTTCGCTACTCACAATATCAAGCCCTCGGTTCTCCAACTCCTGAGTACCGATACGTCGAAAACTCCGATACGCTCGCGAGTTGACTCTTCAACGACCCCTTATTCGACGGGACTTCGAATTTCGTGGGATCGTGACTCTTGATATCCAACACTCGGAAATTTTGCTGTGAATCCCCGATATCTCGCGTCAACTGTCCATGTCACCACTTCTGTGGCCCCACATTGCTACTTCACTGTCGGGATATTGCGTCTCGTGACTTCGCAGCTTCTGTTGCCAAGATTACGGGCTTCAACCTCCAAAACCCCGATACACAATCCTTCGAGTAGATCTGACGGTTCTCGGAACTTCGCGAGATCTCCTCAGAGGGTCTCGACCATCCGTTCTTCCTTTGGCGATTCTTAAGAAAATAAACAAATGGTTCTCCACGCAAACTTGTTCTCCTATGCACGAGATTTCAACACTTGCTTGAACGCTTCAATGCACAGCCTCTCTGTGAAATCCTTTGACGGATTCGAAGGCCTACTCCTCCTGATATTTTTCACAAATTCAAGTCTCTTAGAAAAAAGAGAAGTCCTTGCACGCACTCCTTGCGGCAAATCTTCAACAACGCTTAAGTGTTGAAGGCACTCGACTCTACGCACTCTTGCAGCAGTAGTCTTCGATGCTTCGCTCAGAATCGCAACTCTGAGACTTCTCCTTGGCCTGCGCACTCCTTGCACGGCACTATGTCTAACTGCACCTTCAAGGAAATGAGAACAAAAGCTAACTCTAATAGAACCCTTCTGTCAACGCACTCCTTGCAGACAATTCGACTGCACCCCTTGCAGGAATTCTCTGGCTCACTTAGAGAAATAATTGAAACTCATTCACTCTTCCTCTCAGACTTCAATTCCCTCATGAAATCACATACACAACATATAAAAGCAAATGTATGACAGAAATCAAACATTCATGAGCATAATATCAATACACAGAGAAACAACACAAAACCATGGATTTGAATCAAGCTTTCTTTTATTAATTCAAATGCCTGTACATGGGTGTTCTTCAAACAATTCTCTGCTTGCTCTTCTTCTCTTGAACAATGCTAATGCTTATGCACTCAAACTAATGTTACAATAATACAATGAGGGTGTCTATATCCATTTTCCCTCTTGGACTCTAAGCTATCAAATCTAGAGTTAAATTCCTATCTAACTACATTAACTATATTAAATGCCGACTATCTACCAAAGGATGAGAGCTATCCACTCAAGGTCCATTACAATATACAAAGTGCGCCTTCATAAATGGCTCATTTAATATTTTCGCAACAATCCGAAGGTGTTTTCAAAATTTGTGCTGGCTTGTCCAACTATTTTTCTGCTTCCGCGTTGGCTCGCTTGATGAGTTGGCGATGCTCCTGCATCATACTCCTCGGCTTGAAAACTTTCATGGGCTCCTGTCCATGAGCTTCTACATGGTCTATCCATGCTTCTGTATCTCTGCTTCATTCTCCCAGCTGGCATCCTCCACTGGGTGATTCTTCCACTTAACCAGATACTCGAAGTATTCCTTCCTTCGGGTCTTCTTACCCACTCTTTTGCCCAGTATGCATTCCATCTGCGGCTTCTCTGCAACTGGCAATTGTTTCACCCACTAGATCACTAGCTTCTCAGTTCCAGTTTCTACTTCTCTAGCCTTGTATGGGTATAAATCTGCGATATTGAATATCGGAGATATTCCGATGCCATCCAGCAACTCGATCTCATAAGCATTTTCTCCGAATTTTCTCAAGACCTTGCATGGTCCGATTTTCTTCATCTTCAATTTGTTGTATGTTCCTCTCAGGAACCTTTCCTTCCTTATATGTGCCAGAACTAGATCGCCAACTTCGAACTGAAGTTGTCTCCAACGCTGATCTGCTCTGTGCTTATACTCCTGATTTGAATCTATCAGTCATTGCTTCACCTGGCTGTGAAGTTCTTTCATCGCCTCAGCGAACTCCTCTGCGCTAGCACTGCTAGTCGCAGTCTGTTCTGAATCTCGCAATTCAGAAACTCCTCTCGACTGCATTCCATATACAACCTGAAATGGACTCTTTCCTGTGCTCCAATTCACCAAATCATTGTATGCGAACTCGGCCTGTGGCAATATCTGGTCCCAACTGCTTTGGTGCTCTGTCACCAAGCTTCTGAGAAAATCTCCCAGACTCCTATTCACCACTTATGTTTGTCCATCCGTCTAAGGATGATAAGCAGAACTAAATGCTAAGTTAGTTCCCAACTTCTTCCATAAGGTCCTCCAAAAATTCCCTATGAATTTAGTGTCCCTGTCCGAAACTATGCCTTTCGGCAATCCATGAAGTCGAATGACCTCCTTGAAAAACAAATTCGCGATGTGAGTTGCATCGTTGGTCTTCTAGCATGGGATGAAATGTGCCATCTTTGAAAACCTGTCCACGACCACAAAGATTCAATCTACACCTCTTTGTGTCCTTGGCAAACCCAATACAAAATCCATGCTTATCACTTCCCATGGCCTCTCTGGTATGGGCAATGGCTGATAGAAACCTGCATTCTGCTTCCTTCCTTTTGAATGATGGCATACCCGACATCTGTCAACAAATCTCTTGACATCTGCTCGCATCCCCGGCCAAAAATATGACTCAATCAGCTTTGCGAATGTCTTGACATGGCCAAAATTTCCTGCCAATCCTCCACTGTTCTTTTCTTTCAACAAGTTCTCCCTCATGGAGCATTTCGGAATACACAGTTGATTGCCTCTGAACATAAATCCCTCCTGAATCATATAATCTATCCAAGGACTTCTATCTCTAAGAAATGGATTCTCAGCTGCTTCATACGCCTCTCCAAAATCTGCATCTCCTGCATACATGTCCCTGAGATTTTCAAAACACAATGTTTTGAATTGGAATTCCTGCAGCAACAAACACTTCCTGCTCAAAGCATCAACCACTTTGTTAGCAGTACCCAAAATATGCTTAATCACAAATGTGAAGTTCTGCATATACTCTACCCATTTTGCATGTTTCTGATTCAACTTCTCCTGTTGAGTCACAAACTGTAATGCATGATTATCACTGTACAATACAAATTCTTTTGGGATCAAGTAATGCCTCCACTTTTTCAGTGCCTGTATGATAGCATAAAATTCTTTATCATATGTGGAGTATTTCAGCTTCACCTCATCCATCTTCTCGCTGAAATATGCAACTGGTCTGTCTTCTTGACTTAAGACCACTCCTATGGAAAACCCACTTGCATCACATTTCACCTGAAATGTCTTCTGGAAATCCAGCAACACCAAAACCGGTCATTCTGTGATCTTCCGCTTCAACAGATTGAAGCTCTTCTCAGCCTCTGTTGTCCAATGAAAAGACTTATGTCACTTCTTCACTGTGTCCATCATCGCTCGCTAATTCCACTGAAATTCCTAATGAACTTTCAGTAGAAACTAGCCAAACCATGAAAAGTTCTCACCTCGAATACATTTCTCGGTGATGGCCAATTCTTGATCACTTCCACTTTATCCAGATCCATCCTCAACTCATTAGATGAAATAACAAAACCCAAGTAAATGAGATCTGTCTTCATAAATGAGGACTTCTTCATATTAATCAACAGCTTCTCCTACTGTAGTTTTCTCATCACAATGGCCAAATGCTTTAGGTGTTCAGCCTCTGATTTACTGTAAATCAGTATGTCATCCAAATACACAATGACAAACTTCCCAATGAATTCCCTCAGGACTTCGTTCATCAATCTCATGAATTTACTCGGTGCATTCGTCAAGCCAAGCGACATGACTAGCCATTCATACAGTCCTTCGTTGGTCTTGAAGGCTATCTTCCATTCATCACCCTCTCTCATGCGAATCTGGTGATATCCGCTTTTCAAATCAATCTTTGAAAAATATTTTGCCCCACTTAGGCAATCCATCAGATCATCCATTCTCGGTAGTGGAAACCTGTACCTGATGGTTATTTTGTTGATCGCTCTTGATTCGGTACACATTATCCAACCTCCATCCTTCTTCGGACTGAGTACGGTCAGAATAGCACATGGACTCAAACTTTCTCTGACCAATCCTTTTTCCAATAAATCCTGGACCTGCTTCTTGACCTCTTCATTTTCTTGCGGCGTCAACCTGTATGTGGATTTGTTCGGCAAACTAGCTCCTGGTATGAGGTCTATGTGATGACTCACACTCCTCACCGGTGGAAACGAATGGGGTAATTCGTCCACTATGATATCAACGAACTCTTCCAGCAGTTCCTGAACTTCATCTGGTAAATCATCCACTCTTGTGCTAGTCAGGACAATTCTTGGCTTCCTAACAACAAAGAATTGTGGATCTTCACTCTTCTCCACCTCTATAAGTAGTTCCTTCCCACTCATGAGAAGTACTGTGTTGCTTACTTCCGGTTTCACCTCCTTATCCTTTATCATAAGCAAACTGTATGTCCTCCCATTTCTCTCCAAGGTATATGTGTTCATCCTCCCGTCATGAACCACATTTCTGTCATATTGCCATGGTCTACCCAGTATTAAGTGGAAAACATCCATGGGAATGACATCACAGAGTACTTTATCATTATACTCCCCTATCTTGAATTCAACTAAACACTATTTAGTAACACTCACTTGATGTCCCTTCTGTAGCCACGAAACTTTGTATCGGTGATCAGTCGTCTCCAGCTCCAACTTCTCCACCATCTCAGTTGAAACGAGATTATCTGTGCTACCACTGTCAACGATGACCTTGCACACCCAATCCTTGGTATTGCATGTAGTCCTAAAGAGTCTGGTCCTTTAGACTGAGATTTCCACCTCCTTCTAGGGTGTCAAAAGGACTTTATGCATCGCAAGCAATCTTCCACCTTCTGCGTCTTCGGCCTCAGCATCCTTCTTTTGCGCCTCGATGATGTGAGCTTCCCCAATGTCCTTCTTTTTCTCTAAACACTCAAATGACCTGTGCCCATTCTTCCCACATGTGAAACATGTGATAACTCCACCCCGGCCTCTTCCTCTACCTCTAGTACGAGGAAAAGTGTTGTTGCCAGCATATCCTCCACTTTGCTCTGTATGTTGCCCTCTTTGTTCAATGTATGGCCCTCAGTGTGAGGTTCCACCTCTTTCCACCTTACCCTGAGGTTTCTTCCATTCCTCCTTGGGTTTCTGGTATTTCTCTTGGGCAACTGCTTTGCCTTTGGGCTGACTCTTGCCTTGCCCTCGCTGTCCTTCCTTACAGCTCAGCTTCTCCTCGGCTTTCAGAGCCATCTAATAAGAATCCTCCACCGTCCTGATGGTAACCATGCTTAACTCATCTTGAATGTCGTATCTCAGACCATTCAAATATCTGGCAACCTTCTCATCATTGCTCTCCCGATGACCTACTCTGATGTTCAGTCTATAGAATTCTTCAGTGTATTCTTTCACTGTCATCAGCTTTTGTCTCAGGTTCTGCATCCTCCTGAACAGAGTGATTTGATAGTCCCTTGGGATGAACTTCTGCTTCATCTTCGCGATCATTCGATCCCAACTCTCGATCTTCTGCTTGCCCTTGCAATGTCTGTCAGCTTGTAGCTCGTCCCACCACAATGCTGCATGTCCTTTCAAGCACGTAACAACATGCTTGACTTTCTTGTCCTCTTCGATATCCTCATAATCGAAGTAGGTGTCAAGAGCTCTAATCCAATCTAGTAGCTCCTCTGCATCTAGATTTCCCTCATAGACTGGAATGTCCATCTTCGCCTTCGCACCCATTTTGGCGATAGATTTTATCAGCTGCTCAGTTGATGCATCTTCAGCTGCAACTTCCTCCTCTCGTTCAGCCTCTATCTCTCTCTCTCTCGGAATCACTAGTATCCCCTGCACTAGCTGTGCATCTCTGCGCTGTCTCCATTTCCTCGAGTCTTGCTCGGAGATCTCTCATCTGTCTCTCCATTTCTGGATTTCCTACCGGCCTGCCTCTTCTTCGCACCTCCCTATCTTCTGGGTCAGGTGATTGTCTTTCTCTTCTGGGCGGCATGGAAAATTTCTCCTTCTCTGCTACAGAAACCAAAGAACTTCCTGCTCTGATACCACAACTGACGCAAACGCATGACCGCTCTGATAGGATCTTCTTCCTCCACGACCTGAAGAACTCAGAGGTTCTTCTGATTCCCTATCAAAAATCTTTCTTACCCACAAATTCTCTTCTCTTCGCGCGATCCCCCTTCCTTGACTTCTCGAAGGATCAGAACTCGCGGCTTCGCAAGTTCAACAGTCGAGCGCTACACCCTTGGATCCCTGAGACCTGATGCCTCAGTCAACACTGACCTCACTTGCCTTGTCGGAACCTCTGTCCTATCGTGACTTCTCCTATCGCGTCTTCGCTACTCGCAATATCAAGCACTCGGTTCTCCAACTCCCGAGTCCCGATACACTGAAAACTCTGATACGCTCGCGAGTTGACTCTTCAACGACGCCTTATTCGTCGGGACTTCGGACTTCGCGAGATCGCGACTCTTGATATCCAACGCTCGGAAGTTTTGCTGTGAATCCCCGAAATCTCGCGTCAACTGTCCATGTCACCACTTTTGTGGCCCCACACTGCTACGTCACTATCGAGATATCATGTCTCGCGACTTTACAGCTTCTGTTGCCAAGATTATGGGCTTCAAGCTCCGAAACCCCCATACACAATCCTTCGAGCAGATCTGAGGGTTCTTGGAACTTCATGAGATCTCCTCAAAGGGTCTCGACCATCCGTTCTTCCTTTGGCGATTCTTAAGAAAAGAAACAAATGGTTCTCCACGTAGACTTGTTCTCCTACGCACGAGCTTTCAACGCTTGCTCGAATGCTTCAATGCACAGCCTCTCTGTAAACTCATAAATTTTAATGGTTGAATCACAGTGAACTTGATGTTAAACTCAACTGACTTTGAATGGTAAACCCAACGTAGTGTATGACAGCGATTTAGTTGACCAACCATTCCGTATGTATTTAATGGATATGCTCTGACCGCTAATTTTTATGTATTTAATGTAGGGTACAAAGATCTCTTTATGGATTTCCATAACATAGGCAACGATATCTATTTTTAGACAGCAATATCGTCTTTTACACCATTAGCCTTAAATTCTTTATTATCTATCTTTATTGTTAAACTTATTGTTGGACAACAAGTGTAATAGTTAGCATGTTTTACATTAATGTTTCTAATACTGTTAGATATCGCATTGTAAACCAATATTATTAATAGTGTTGAATAATAGTGTTATATTGAAATTGGTATCATTGTATATATATTTGTTAAATTGTTAATTTAGATTGTGTATACTGATTTACTTTAGACTTGTTATTTTAGAAAGCAAAATCGAGTATTTTATCAACAACATAGATCAATAGTTCACTTACCTTAATAGGCAGGGTACAATTCATTGATCGGGGTATTTGACCTTGTTAAGTGCCTAAATTTGTTCACCTTGATAAACTATTATGACCAGTAGCATGATAACAGTTCACTCCTTCGCACTTAGACTTCTTTCTTAACAGTTAGTTGTTGGGTTATTGGCGAAGTCGTAATACCTGCGCTTTTTCTTTTACAAGGACGTCTTCTTTCCTCTATCGCCCTATTGAGTGGGGTATGGATGTGGTCTCCTTGTTAGTCGTTTCGTCCTAACGCGTCAGATTTATCTAGAGTCCTCAGTCCAGATAGGATGTGTGGTGCCAAGGTTATTGACACTTCTGTCACCCAGGGATGACATGATTTCTGAGGAGGGGATCATGGTGTGCCCTATTGGAGAGCGTCAAATGAGAACTTGGCCAGAGTTGGTGCGTCTTGTGTGAGTGTTGACAAGCGATTTAAGTTTCTTTGGTGCATGAGTGGAACGCCTTCACGCGTTTGGTTCACATGCCTTGAGGTTCTAGTCTTGTTCGTCAAGGTCATCGTGTCGGGAGGGGGATGTCATCCCTTAGATTGTAGGCGTGTCTTGTTTGTGGCATGTCTTGTTTGTGTCGGGCGGGTAGTCATTCCTCCTGGTTGTTCTATGCATGTTTTGCCCAGTTTCCCTTGTGTCGGTGCGTGGTGTCATAGTTGCCTATTTCCTGGTCTGTGTGCTTATTTTTGTCATCAGTGATGTGGTTAAACGGTTGTCATCATCACATTCTTTCCTAAATAAAATTAAAAAATTCACTTCTGCTTCACTTAGTCGTAATGATGGGGTCGTTACATATGGTATCAGAGAGGGTTCAACCCTACAACATTGGATCGCCAGGATTTCCACTGCGGTAAACCCATGAGTATTAACCCTTATGTTAATTTAAAAAAAACTTAACGTGTCCATGTGGTGATCTCATTTAGAGGACGCCTCAGGGGTTCGCAACGTGGTGTCGTGGAAGGAGGTGCGACACCTCCAGAAGTTCCCGCACCCTCAGAGTCAAACCCCCAAGGGGAAGGAAAAGACCTTGGGTTGGATTTACTTGTAGTAAGGGATGATCATGGTCTGACAAGTCCCTCCCAGGTAATGTCAAGGGCCTTGATTCACCATCGATTTTAAGATGAGTCCGGGGCATCTGTACCCCGGAGGGTCCACAACACGCCCTATCTAGTGCCGTTAGAGTCCACTGAGAACTCGAGAGAGTTGATTTATCGACCCCATGAGTGTCCCTGATGGTTGTGTCATCGAGGCACGGTTGTAGAGAAAGGCATTGTGCTTCATGCTTCGCAATTATGACCTCCAGCATGACGTTCCGCATGGTGGTATTTTAACTGAAGGGGAGCGCTCTTCTATGGCGGAAGATGCTCGTGCCCTATTTGAACATGGTCATTGACAACGTGTCATGGAGACTGTTCGAGGAATGGTTCCAGAAGAGGTGTCTTTCTAAGGAATTTGTTGAGCATCAACTCAATGAGTTCGACACCTTACAACAAGGTAGTCACACGGTGCCTGAGTGCAAGGCCCATTTTTGAGTTGTTTTGATATGCTCTGCATCAAATTTCCCAGAAAATTACGATCAAGGAGTTCAAGTTTGGCCTTATTGTTAGAATTCAGCTTCTACTTCGGGTACTAGGACTACTGGACCGAAGAAAGTGTGTTGGATTTTGGGAAGCTAGATTACCAGCATTCCTACCCAGAGGAAGGGGACGATGCATCTAGATTAGTCGGACCCACTGCCATGGGAGTTTTGGGAAAGGCCCATTAGATTCTTGCAGTGGTGAATAACCACCAGGCAGAGAACTAGTCAATTGCACTTGAGACATCAGGTATCATTGGTGACCAGACCCTTATCATTTTGATAGATCATGGTGCTACCAAGAGTTTAATTTTTTGGGGTGTCACTAAGAAGAATTAAGGTAAAGGAAGTCGAACAGGATGAGTTTATCTTTGTAGAGATGGATTTGGGAGCCAATCAAAAGGTTGGAGGGAAGGTTACAGGATGTACCCTTAACCTAGGAGAGTTTGTCACTAGGGCCAACCTGTACGTCATGATCTTAAGATCTTATGATGTCGTGATCGGTATGGACTGGTTGGAATCGCATGAGGAGATACTCAACTATAAGATGATGTGGTTGAGCTTGGTCAATGATGAAGGACAGAGACGTGTGATTGTAGGTCAGAACCAGGGAGTTTCCCTGAGGTTCATCTCTTCCTTGTAGCTATAGAAGAGCATGCACAAGGGGTTCAAGCCTTATGCGATCCTTGCATTAAATGAGAAGGGAGTAGTGAAAGGTTCAGAACACCTTCTGATGGTGAGAGAGTTTGTAGATTTCTTTCCAGAGGAGTTACCTAGGATGTCGTCGTAGAGGGAATTAGATATTACTATAGACCTAAAACCGAGGAATGAACGGATAGCTATAACGCCTTATCAGATGTCGACCCCAGATTTAGAGGAGTTGAGAATGCAACTTAAGGAGTTGTTGGACCTAGGACTGATACATCCAAGTGTGTCACCATGGGGTGCATCTGTTATTTTCATACGAAATACGGATGGGTCATGGAGGCTCTGCATTGACTACCTTCAATTGAACAAGACAACAATCAAGAATCAATATCCTTTGCTGAGGATAGATGATCTGTTTGATCAGATGAAGGGTACGATGATGTTCTCAAACATCGATTTGCGATCAGGGTATCACCAGTTACGAATCAAGGAGGATGATGTCCACAAGACTGCCTTTAAGACTAGGTTTGGACATTACGAGTTTACTATTTTACCATTTGGACTGACAAACGCCCCAGGGGTATTTATGAGTTTGATGAACGGGGTATTCTGTGAGTACTTGGACAAGTTCGTCCAAGTATTCATTGATGATATTTCTATTTATTCTCAAATGATGGAGGAACATGACGAGCACTTGTGCTTTGTATTACAGTGTCTGCGAGAGAACAAATTGTATGGGAAGTTGTCCAAATGCTCATTTTATCAATCGAAGATTCACTACTTAGGGCATGTCATCTCCGAGGAAGGTATCGTTGTGGATCCAACGAAGGTCAAGGCTACTTTGGAATGGCCTGCACCGATGAACGTCCTAGAAGTATGTAGCTTCATGGTTTTAGTAGGATACTATCGATAGTTCATCGAGGGATTTTTGAGGATAGCAAATCTGATCATGGAATTGCAGAAGAAGAATAATAAGTTTGTATGGACCGAGAAATGCATGGAAGCATTTCGGAGGCTCAAGGATCTGTTGAAAAAAGCACTGATACTAAAAGTCCCTGACATGGATGCGGACTTCTTGGTATGTACCGACGCATCCAAGGAAGGCTTAGGTGGAGTCTTGATGCAAGACAGTCGAGTGATCGCTTACATCTCAAGGAAACTGAGAAGGCATGAGGAGAACTACACGATGCATTATTTGGAGTTGTTAGCCATATTATATGCCTTGAAGGTTTGGAGACACTACCTTGTTGGATGAAAATTTGAACTAAAGATGGACCACTGTTGACTAGAACACATCTTTACGCAAGGCAACCTAAACGCGCGACAACGGGGTTGGTCGAAATTTCTTAGTGAGCACGACTTCAATATTACTTACATAAAAGGAACAGTGAATCAAGTGGCAGATGCATTGAGTCAGAGATGACGCATCTTTTCGGTGTTGCCTCTTCAGACGAATCTATGTGGAAATATTATAACTTTACAGTGTGATGATGAGTGCTACAAAGAGGTCGAGGGTTTTATCAGACAAAACACAATGATGGTACCAAGATTTGAAGGATTTACATTTGATAATGATGGATTATTGAGGTTTAAAAAATGGATTTACGTACCACCAAACGATGAGTAGAGGAGCTTGATCCTAAGCGAGGCTCATAGAGCAGTCTACATGGCTCACCTGGGAGTCACGAAGATGAGGGCAGACCTTAAACCCTTATTATTTTGGAAGGGAATGAAGGCAGACATCATCAAATATGTGGCCAGATGTCTAGAATGTTAGTAGGTAAAGGCTGAACATGGACACCCAACATGATTACTACATCCACACGCTATTCCAGAATTGAAATGGGAGGTTATTTCGACGGATTTTATTGTTGGATTGCCACTGACAGCAAGGAGACACGACTCGATTTTCATAGTAGTAGACACTCTGACAAAGAGTGCTCACTTTATTCTTGTCCATACGACTTATTAGGCACCTAACATAGCTAGAGTTTCCATCAGTGAGATTGTGAGGATGCATGGCATGCCTAAGAGGATTATATCCGATCGAGGATCAGTGTTTACTGGATGATTTTGGACGAGTTTCCAAGAGGCCTTGGGAACCCAACTTAACTTCAGTACTGTGTATCACTCAGAGATTGACGAGAAGACCGAAAAAATGAACCAGATCTTGGAGAAAATGTTGAGCATGTACATGATGGACCAACAAAAGTGCTGGGAATAATTCTTGCCACTGGTGGAATTCACTTATAACAATAGTTACCATAGCATCATTAAAATGGCGCCTTTCGAGTTTCTTTACGGGCGATCATTTCAGAGGCCTTTGAGTCGGGATCGACTTGAGGATAGGGTCCTGGTGGGACCAAAAGCAATCCAAGACATGGAAGAGAAAATGCAAACAATAAGACAAAAGATTAAAGAAGTGCAGGATCGATAGAAGAGTTATGTCGATGTGCACCATGTCGATCGTAGTTACGAGGTCGGCGATCGAGTCTTCTTGCGGGTTAAACCACACAAGAGCTCGATCAAGTTTGGAAAGGGAGATAAACTCTCTCCTAGGTTCATGGGACCTTTCAAGATTGTGGAGAGAAATGGGTCCATGGCCTATAGACTAGCCTTGCCTGATTCCTTGAGGCATATGTATGATGCTTTTCACGTATCTGTTTTGAGACATTATATTAGTGATCCTACACATGTTATTGACATGAGTTCCTTGCAAGTATCGAATGAGGGGGCGCTCACGACTGAGTCGATCCGCATCTTGGATCATTGCATTCGACAACTATGAAGTCAAATAGTAGATCAGGTCAAGGTCCAGTGGGACAACTATAGTCCGCACTCGGTGAAATGGGAGGACGCATATGATATGCACCAACAGTTTTCATTTTTGTTTGATATATAGACTTATGATACTATGATACACATTATTTCAGCACTTACTATGAAACTTCGAGACAAATTTTAGACCAAGAGGGGGTGTATGTAACATCCCGCTCTTATGCACTTAGCGATCTTACTCTTTGAGGACACTTGCTTGCAAGTGATCCGGATTAATATACTTTTGGGTATTTGATTTATGAATATGAGGTGTTATAAATTGATGACATGTTATTTGGCTGCATTGACATAGACAGGTGTTGTTGAATCGATTTAACTGAGTGTGCAAGATCTTGGACCTCGAGGATGCAGAGGTATCGATGGAACCCCTTGGACTCCCGATCGAGTCGGGGAGTGAACTATTGGAGTTTGATTGTTTTATATGTGATATTAGTGCATATGATTAGATGATATGATTATGGATATATTTCTGACACGATTCGTTGATGATGCAGGCTGATGATAGCTTGTCGACTAGACTCACATGTGGAGTAGAGGGGTCATGCCATACTACCAGAGATGTTGAGGGAGAGGTGTGGACAACAGCCCTGCCACATTCTACTAGCACTCTCATCGTGGCTCGAGCTATAGGTTAACGATTACCTAGTTCTAGAAGACCCACAAGGCCATGAGGGCAGACTGCGACAATCACTCATGATGATTCTAAGGGGTGCGCAATAAGGCAGGGGCCTTAGTCCTTAGAGGGCCTTAGTCTCCCACAATATCACCTAGCAGAGTATTGACTCCAGGGGTTTTTGATGTATACCAAGTTAGTCAAGAGGTGAGTGGCACCCTTGGAGCACATGGTGCGTCCAGAAGGGCACGTCACACGATAAAAATGGAAAGAGGCGAGTGGCACCCTTGGAGCATGTGGTGCATCCTGAAGGGCATGTCGCGCAAGAGAAATAGAAAGAGGCGAGTGGCACCCTTGGAGCACCTAGTGCATCCTAAAAGGAACGACATGTGGTTAATTAATAATTGGATAAACCTAGTTGGCTTTAGGACAATCAAGTGTTAAGGAGGATTTGAAACCTTTCCCTTAAAAAAAAAATGTGTCACCCAACCTAGGAAAATAAGGTCTAGGTCTAATTTTTGTTGGTGGTAAAACTTTACCTTTTTATAAAAAAAAAATAATAATAAAAATAAACATATATAAAAACAAAATAAAAAATAAAACAAATAATAAAGATAATCTTCATTAACCTTGTCACAAGAAGGGGGTGAGCAATTAAAGTGTTTTATAAAAATCTTTTGCGGTAAAACTTAAAAAGGGGAATGATTGTTTTACTTTATTATGCTAATTAAAAGTTTAAATCATTAAAAAAAGGGGGAAAAGGGTAAGTTTTTGCACATGTCTTTTTGAGTTTAATTAAAAAGGGAAAAAGGGGAAATCTAAAATAATTAGGAAACTAGGAAAAAGCGGAAACCTTAAAAGAAAGGGGAAACACTAGGAAAAAGCAGATAGTCCAACTTAGTAAGGTATCTACCATGTGAGAACTTTCTAATTTAAACTGAACTACAAAATTAATAATGGGGAAAGTCATTAAAACCTGTAAGGGATTTTGGGGACACCTAGGAGCGATTTTAGGAGTGACTCTAGGTGGGTGAGGGAATTAAGGGTAAGTAATTAATTAAAGAATTTAGTTTTTGTAGGAATGAAGGGGATGGGTGACACATGTACGAGGAGGATTATTATGAATTAAATTAATGAACTGTAAATTAAAAGGGGTTTTGGGAAAGTTTTTGACTTCGAAACTCTATATAATGGAGGGAGGAAAATGATGATGGATCTCTTCTGTTTGCGTAATGTTATGCTGTAGAAATCTCTAATTGAGTGACTTAGCTTGTGGGAGTTGGGATACCCAACTCGGTGAGGAGTGGTATCTCGGCCTTGCGAGGTGAGCTGGGAGCTAACTGATTCTCTAGATAGTGTGTGTGGCCCCTTTGTGGCTCGGGTGGATAAGGGGGAAGGAGAGTACCCCTAGCGGTTGCTCAGAGGTATCGGTGAAGTCTCATCATTTGGTAAGCAGGAGTTGCAAGAAGCACGCGGGTCATCAACTAAGAGTGAGCGATTGGGCAACAATACACTTCCTCAATTATGCATGGTAGATTGTTAGTATGAATTATGCTTTTAGTTCTGTATGTTTAATTGGGTAAAGAAACTGATTGTAGTAGCATTCTAGTGGATGAATGAAATTTCCCCCATAGCCTTTAGCTTGATGTTGATTGTTTTCCCATGGCCTTCGATCCTTGCATGTCTTGACCGTCCTGTGATTGATTGACTGTGATGATTGCGATTTATTTTTGCCTTCGTCCCTAGCCCATTATTCCACTGTTAGGAACCAAATATCAATATAGCATAGAAAAACCTTAGAAAAAGTACTCAACGCCTTGAAAAAGAGATACTCTGAAATGGATCTATTCCTCACCTAGTGAATTCTTGTGTCAGTGATGGATTCAGGCTCCAATATGAGTTTTCCTTCCTCGTCAAGTTCTGGCAATATAGTTTGAAATGGGATATTGTCTCCTATAACCTTCTTTAAGCATGAAACATGGAAAACTAGGTGTACTCGTGAAGATGCAGGAAACTCCAATTTGTATGCCATAGTACCAATATTTTGCAACACCTTATAAGGGCCATATTACTTTGGGGATAATTTATTATCCTTCTTGGATTTCTTGAGTTACATCTGTTTGTATGGTTGTAGTCTTAAAAACACCCAATCCCCTACTTCAAAACGTCTTTCACTACGATGTTGATTTGCTTGTTGTTTCATGCGATTTTGTGCCATGGTCAAGTTGTCCTTTAATATTTGGAGAACTTCTTGTTGATTCTCGATGTGATCTTCCACTGCTTGAACCTTAGATTTTTCTTTTAGAGAAGAAGTGATGGAAGGAGGGTGGTATCCATAA
>JZKD02S1822744.1:170692-190838 GCA_000966675.3 Picea glauca
TGCCTCCAACTTAGCTTCCATCTCTTGTAGTTCATCTTTTGTTACTATCTTATTTTGTAAATCATTTATGTCCCTACACATTTCTTCACCTTCATCAAGAGTCCAAGTAGGATTTCCTGGAGGCTTATTTGGTGTAGAACTTCCCTTTTTGGGTGGCATGTTGGGCAAGTATCACTTTTGAACCTTGATTTTGAGGTGGTTCTGCTAGACAATATTTTTTCTGTTGTATCTCCCAAGTTTCAGCCCTTCTAGGTATTAAAATTTATTTTATGTAGTTCTCTGATATTTCTTCTCTACAATGCCATAGGTCTGATCAAAATTGGATGTGCCAAGTGGAATTTACAATAACTTCCCCACAACTTGCTGATTTTTGGCCTTTCCAGGAGATCTCACTTGTATAGCATGCCCTGCACAAAATAATTGATATAAAATTTTGAAACTCATACCAGAAATATTATAGACTTTCCACGATCCAATGAAACTAGTCCCACTCAATTTTCATACTCTAGGAAGAAGTTATGATTGTTTTACCTGGAACACCTTCTTGAGACTAGTCAATAGGACTAGTCAAATATCCTATCTTCCATAGGGTGTATCTACAAATTTGAGATGACCCAGAAGCTGAAATTTTTACCACATATACCCTACTCATTTTTGTGAATATCTTCCAGAGTTTAGGGTCTGAAACATTACATAAATTTTTTTATAGAAAAAATTCTGCAATGACTCAGTTCAGGATGATTCCAAAACCCTATCTTGTACAGGTTGTATCTCCGAAAGTATAAGGCCTCAAGAGCTAAAATTTTAACCCAACGTACCTTGATCTATCTAATAAATATCCTCCAAGAAATTCCATATAAAACATTGTATAAAAAATGTTATAGCAAAAATTCCAAGGTGTCTCAGATGTAGCAGCAAAACCCCAAGACCTTGAGCTCTGATACCATATGTTAGGAACCAAATATCAATATAGCATAGAAAAACCTCAAAAAAAGTACTCAACACCTTAAAAAAGAGATAATTCTAGATAATAAGCCTCTTCGAGGGGAAAACCTCCTTTTACCACACTTAAATGTTCAAGTACAAGATGATTCCAAATGAAAATGTCTCCTTGGTATATATAGGAGACTAGGAGGTATAATTACAACTAATGGAATAAAGCCAACATAAATAAAATAACATTACTAATGTAATATGCCTCAATTAAAGGGTGATGAGCCAATATTAGGGCTTAACATCCACGCCTGAGTAGTCGTCCAAGATCCTAATCTGCGGTCGTTGCTTCGGCGTTAATAGACCTATGGATCTCAATGCCCTGCTTTCTTGTACATGGATGATGAGCGAATGATGTTCCTGTCAGCCGTCTACCCCTTTTGATTGATCTTGGTTGATTGATGGTCTTGTGCTTCCTTATGATGGATTTATCTTCTTTAAACCCCGTATCTCTGCATTAGGTTGATTCGTTTTTTATCTTTAGTCTCTGCGCTTAGTTGATTACCTCTGCATTTCCTTGAAAGTTTAACTCTACATTATTTCAATGTTTACCTCTACATATACTTCATGATCCACTCTACCTTTTGGATTGATTAAACTCCGAAAGGGTCCGCGTTTTAATGATGTGTCTGTGTTATTACTTAATTCCCTATGTTTTATGATAATTCCCCAACGTTTTTGATAGTTTCCAACCGAGATATGAAGAATCTCATTTCTTTTACAATGATTTTATACTTATTATGTGGCTGCTAAATCAATAATTAATGACAACGATATTCATTGTGATACCTGTGTTTTTACCAATGAATTACATTGTGATTTACTGACGAATTATTTAATCAGAGTGTGGGTAATTATATGCCTGCAATTTTGGGTGATAGTCTGCGATTGTCTTCCATGATAAGGCAGAGAGTAGATATAAAGCTATGCACATTTTTACGCCTGCACTTCTTTTTATAAACAAAGAAATATTCGACGTGAATGGACAATGATTCAATCCTTCCATAGACAACGTGTTTATTCACTGATTGACAGTGAGATTTTATAGTTGAATGGAAATGAGTTCATTCCCTGATTGACGGTGAAGTTTTACAGTTAAATGGAAGTGAGTTTATTCATTGAATGACCACGGATTTGACCTTTGTTTTTACTACGATTGAATCTTCATTCACGCCTATATTTTCTAGTTAGGGAAACTATGATTTGATTCCCTTTGGGATAGCGACACCTCTTTGCAACTTTAAAGAAATTCGTTGGCAAATTTACCTGGTGAGTTACCGTTAGCTATTACACTCTCAGACCACATTTTATGACTTCTTGACTTTGGTTTTCCTTTATTTGTTGTGATTTTCTTGATATAACCCAGAGCCATTCTCCTCTTAACACTCAAAAATTTTTAATTGATAAACCGCAACGAACTGGATGTTAACTCAAGCAAAACTCAGAAATTCGGATGTTAACTCAGTAAAATTTGGATGGATAAACTCAGAAATTCGGATTTGAAATCAGCAAAATTCAAATGGTAAACTCAGAAATTTTAATGGTTGAATCACAATGAACTTTATGTTAAAATCAACTGACTTCAAATGGTAAACCTAGCATAGTGTATGACAACGATTTAGTTGACCAGTGATTCCGTATGTATTTAATGGATATGCTCGAACTGCTAGTTTTTATGTATTTAATGTAGGGTACTAAGATCTCTTTATGGATTTCCATAACAAAGGCAGTGATATCTATTTTTAGACAATAATATCATCTTTTACACCCTTAGTATTAAATTCTTTTTTATCTATCTTTATTCTTAGACTTATTGTTGGACAACAAGTGTAATAGTCAACATGTTTTACATTAATGTTGCTAATACTATTAGATATCGTGTTGTAAACTAATATTGTTAATAACATTATATTGAAATTGGTATCATTGTATATATATTTGTTAAATTGTTAATTTAGATTGTGTATACTAATTTACTTTAGACTTGTTATTTTAGACAACAAAATCAAGTATTTTATCAGCAACATAGATCAATACTTCACTTACTTTAATGGGTGGGGTACAATTGATTGATCAGGGTATTTGACCTTGTTAAGTACCTAACTTGGTTCACCTTGATAAACTATTATGACCAGTAGCATGATAACGGTTCACTTCTTCGCACTTAGACTTCTTGCTTAACAGTTAGTTGTTGGGTTATTGGCGAAGTCGTAATAGCTGCACTTTTTCTTTTAGAAGGGCATCTTCTTGCCTATGTCGCCCTGTTGAGTGGGGTATGGGCGTGGTCTCCTTGTTAGTCATTTTGTCCTAGCGCATCGGATTTATATAGAGTCCTCAATATAGATAGGATGTGTGGTGCCAAGGTTATTCTATCGTCTGTCACCTAGGGACAGAATGATTCCTGAGGAGGGGATCATGGCGTGCCCTATTGGAGAGTGTCAAACAAGAACTTAGCCGGAGTCAGTGCATCTTTTGTGAGTGTTGATGAGTGATGTAAGTTTCGTTGGCGCATGAGTGGAACGCCTTCACGCATTTGGTTCACGCGCCTTGAGGTTCTAGTCTTGTTCATCAAGGTTGTCATGTTGGGAGGGGGATGTCATCCCTTATCTTGTAGGCATTTCTTGTTTGCATCAGGCGGGTATTCGTTCCTCCTAGTTGTTCTACGCATGTTTTTCCCAGTTGTCCTTGTGTCGATGCATGGTGTCATAGTTTCATATTGCCTAGTCTACGTGCTTGTGTTTGTCATCAATGGTGTGGTTAAAATTTTGTCTTCGTCGCCTTATTGCCTAAATACAAAAACAAAATTGCACTTTTGCTTCGCTTAGCCATAACGATGGGGTCATTACAGGATCTATGACTATTTTTCATATAGATAGCAGGAAATATTCTTTAATTTGCAATATTATCATATGTATATCTGAACTATGAAGAACATTTTCCTATCTCTTGGGATTCTTTTGTAGCATCTATAAAATGTAACCTCTTTTCTATTTCATGAATAACAAGTTATGATTTTTCTTCATGGAGAAAAACTTCAATTTTTGTTAACTAAAATCATACAGTGGTAGCATTAGTCCATAGTTCTATAAAATAATCATTTCAGTACATTACTGAAAATATTGCACATTACAAAATTGAATAAAATATTATAACATGTTAACTTCCTCTACCTAGTGAAAGAGGTCGTTATGTCAAGTCCTTCCTATACAGGTTTCATAAATTGTGTTCCATTCTACCTTGTGTAATTCTTGAGGTGATAATAGAGATAAAAACACCAAAGTACTTAAAATTTCTAGAAAAAAGTCTAGATCTATCATAATTTTTTAGATGATTCAAGTTATGGAATCGTCTTTCACAACTAGCAATGCAAGTTGGAAGAGTAAGAACATTTTTCCACAATTTCACTAAATTTGGATAAAAATCACCCCACTCAGGTTCTCTTCCACATTGTTCTCATGCACCAACCATGGTTTTCATTAGATATGCTCAATGCAGACTAATAGTGAAACTTTCCATTTTTCCTTCACATTTTTTTGTATCAATTACTGGTAAGTATTCAATATTGATTTTTTCACATAGGCATCCCAACCATCATTTTATTTCAAAGTATATTTCACCCCCTTCCTCTATGTAACAATGAGAAGTGAATAATTTTTTCGCATTGAATACAAGAAAAATTGTAAACCTGTCATTGAGACAATCAATCAACTTTTGGACAAATTCATTACCTAAGTGAATACAATCTTCCATAGTACCTGAGCCAAGTGAGTTACATATAGTTTCAAATCTTAACATATGCACACATGAAGCATCGATATTATCAATAGACTCCAATTTTACATGTTCTCATTTCTTTGTTAAATATAAAACATATTGAGAACTTGCTCCAAACATATCTTGCAAGAAACTTCTACGAAAAATTTAAATCAACAAATCTAATTGCATACCAATAGGTGTGATATCATTATGCTCTTCTTGAAATAATTGACTTAACTTACTTAATTCAATTAGAACATACACAACAAAATGAATACAAAATTGAACTTGAAATATTGTTTCCATTTCATAAATATTCTATCATCATGTTTCTAAATAATGTTGGCATAATTTTGATAAGCCTATCGATCACTTGTCCCCTAGAAATCCATTGGATTTGATGAAATTTAAGTACCTACCACTTATCAATTTGAAATAAGTCCATCAACATTTTCAATTATCTGTGGATATTTACATATTTTCCAACCAAGAATATACTTTATTGGCCAAGATATCAATATAATTAAACTTGGGAAAATAATTTGAAGAATATGTTATGGCTAGTGCCTCATGATGCATTACATAGTGAATAAATAACAAATGAGGCACATCATGAAGAAAATTAGTCATCAAACTCTAATGAAGAAGTCTCATAAATGAAGCTCTGTTTGACCCAAATCCCACCATTTCATATTTTGATAAATCCATTTTAGATAAGAATCCTACTAGGGATTCATACATTGATTGTGTAGTATTGTCCTTGATTTTTAGAAGACAAATAAAATTTGTTGCACGTGTCCCTCTTCCTCCATCCATTAGATATGTAATATATACAATGAATTATTTCTCCATTATTTTATCTATTCATTCATCCATGAAAATAAAATAAAATGGACTTAAGAAGATTTCTACCCTCAATATTTTCTAGTAAACATCGTTTATTGCAAGTAAAAACTATTTTCTAGATGTAATATTAGTGTATGAAGAATATTATTTGGTTGAAGACATATTAGGTGTCCCCTTGTACCTATGCAATTAATATATTATTTTATGATGATGATGACAATGATGATGATGATGGTTAACATCTGCTAAAACCAAATTTGGTCTATTGGAACTTAAGAAAGGTAAGGAATTAGTTGGTTTTCTTTACAATTTTATTTCTCTGCTAAAAAATATTTAAGAGAAGCATTCCTAAACCACCATATTTTTGATAAAAAAAAAGACTAGGGAGGTCGTTGTTGTAAAAAATATTTTGAAATTGTGTTCTTATGTAGGTGTACACAAGACATTCTAAAAGAAAGCTATTTTTATCTTCAACCTTATTAGTGTGAAAAACATGACAAATATTTTCCACCCATGATGTTTTAGGAATTGTCCAATTCCCTTGTTTCACTATGGAGCTCATGAGAGTTTGTTTTTATTTTAGCAATGTTGATTTTCATCTTTACACTAATCAAAACAGAGAGATAATTTTTATCTTATAGATTCGGGTTGATAACCTTCTTATAATATCTTGATTTTATTTTATCCTCTACTTCTTTATTGCACAACAATATCTCCATAAATTTAGATGTAATAATATTTTTAACATTATCATTATTACAAAAAGTGACCTCTTCCTTTATTCCCCAATTATTTATCTAAGACTTGGCATATTTAGGACAACCCCACTTGAGTCAGAGGTTATTTTGACTAGAGTTTGAAGAAATCTTAGGAATCCTCCTTTCTTCCATGTTGTTTACCTTGTTCTTATACATTAGGTACCTAGTCACAGTCATTCTCTCAATGGGGGGAATAATCGCTTCTATGAGGAGGATAGGATAAGGTCTATTTCCAATAAATTTAAGATTACAAGTTATTAAACATTTTGTGTTTTCTCTATCCTTCTCCATGATTCTAAAGAGATGTTGTAGCCCTAAACATAAGATCCATATAATATAGTAGGAATGACGAGATTTTGTTATGGTCCTAACCTCCCTAACCCCTCAAGTAGATAGAATAATATGTTTTCTATATAATAAAGGCCGACATTAGTAAATAATCCTTATGTAATAATGTGAACATGTCTACTATAAGAAGACTTAATAGAAGTTTCTACTTCTAGAAATATTGTCCTCTAGAATGTTCTCTAGAATATTCAAATAGTATAAATAGCAGTATAAAGCATGAAGAGGCTTTTTCTTGAGAATCATTTTGTACTTGAGCTCTGCTATGCAGGAGGTTTCCCCCTTGAAGAGTAAAGTGAACTTGGTTATCAATATAATAAAGGTATCATTTATGGAATCATTTTTTTTATTCTTCTTTATATTTTTCTCTTTCCACTAATAATTGTTATAACAATTTTGTTTTTGCTATACAATAATACCATCTAGTACCTTACAAGTGGTATACGAGCACTTTCCTATGTAGAATTTTTGGATGATTTTTTTCAATCTAGAAACATGTATTGACGACGTCTTTAAAGGATAGTGATATGTAATTCGACAGGTAAAATTGTGGTTGGGGATGACTACACAAAGGAAATATAGATTGTTTCATCGGTTACTCGAAACACATTGGTTCACCTAGTTGGAAACCTCTATAACCTTTGTTGGTACCCCTTCCATTAGTAGTGTATTAGACACCTCCTTCATGTGGCCATTCACTCCCATGTACCCTTGGGTATATTTGGAGTCCCATAGGTCTCTTGAAACCAACTATAGATTAGCATATTGATCACCTGAATGCTATAGTGAAATTGAGAATAACACTTGGGAAGACTAATCCCACGCACCTAGGTAATCGTGTAGTATGACTAAGGGTATAGTTGAGCCTCCTTAGATATATGCTTGAGATATTGGGTTGAGTACTACTATTGGACCTCATCGTTATATTAGAGAGTTATAGCATAGGGAAAAATATTTCCTGTAGGAACCCTAAAAACCCTAACCCTTCCTACCGAAAAATAACTAAACAAAAACAAAGGGGAATTTTTTTAGCGCAACCCTTCCTTTTTCATCTAGGTTGCAAAATTACTACACAATTTAAACTATTAAAAATCTAGGAATTATGTCACTGCATTATTATTTAGATTGGAGTATAAATCTGCAGGAGCAAAAATAATGTAGTCGTCCCACTGATACCCTTATTTGGGACCTATACCACTAGATTCCTCTCTTCATACTTATTACAGTGGTACCCGTCACTTATAAGAATTTTTTCCATGGACTCACCCACCCTCCCCAACATCCTTATTTGGGGCCTATTCCATTGGATTCCTATATTCACACTAATTGAAGTGATACCCGTCACCAATAACCCCTTTTGTGTGGACCCACCAACCCACTTATTTCCTTCTTACCTTCCAAATTTCCCACTCCAACAACCAAGAAGTTGACAACCACACCCTTTCCTTGCAAAATGACAACACCTAGAACAAGACTTACATCAAGAACATCAATTCCAATGTTGTTTCCCTCAATTCCAAATTTGATACCCTCACTACTCGATTTGAATCCCACTCTAAGGAGGTGAAAAATAACTCCACATCCTATTCTAAAGAGATAAAACACTAGATGAGTCAATTATGGGTCCCTACCCCCTCTGAACAACCTTCACAACTAGAAGGTTCTTACTCCTCCCATACCATGGCCTTTCATTCAAATTTCATGGTTTTCATCCCACAAGATGGGTCACTCAAATGGAACAATATTTCTCCTTGCATGGAAATACTGATTATTTGACCAAACTTTGTATCAATGTCCTTTATTTGGATCTTGAACATTAGAAATGGTGGAAATGGCATAGAAATTCACACCGAGGGTATATTCCTTAGACCAAATTTTTTTCCAACCTTTATGAACACTTTGAAACCGACACACATCAATTGGCACATTTGACCAATATTAAGCGCTCAGGAACATTGGATGAATATATCGTCGCTTTTAACAAATTATCTTTCCAAACAAATGACATGTACAACACCTTCTTTCAGGAATGATTTATTAGTGGACTAATGGATGACATTTGAGCCCATTTCCTAATGGCTCTCCCCCAGACTTGGCTTGAAGATATTAACCGCACCAAGGAAGCACAATAGGTAGTCTCCTCCCCCCCAAAAACATCATCCTTTATTCCTTGCTCTTGACCCACAAATCCCACCCCTCCTTCCAATTCTCTTAAGGTCCATAAACTAACTATGGAAGAAATGGTTGAATGCCAACTTAAGGATATTTTCTATAACCGTGATGAAAAATATTTATGGGGCACAAGTTTCAAGAGAAAAATATTTTTATAACCATTTCTAAGGACGTTTCTGAAGAGGATGTCATTGTTTACCATTCCAAAGATGAGCATAAACCACCCTCTTATCCACTATAAGTTGAATCGCTTCTCTCGTTGAATGCCTTCACTAGTAGTATCTATGCTCCCCAAACCCTTAAGTTAATTGGTTACATCAAGGATAGGAAATTCCTTATCATAGATGACAGTGGAAGCACACATAAATTTATTCATCGCCACATTTCCCAATAATCCGTATGTTATATTCCTGTAGTGAACAATTTTCAAATCATGATTGCTAATGGTGGCTCCATGAAATGTGGGAGCATTGTGAAAATGTGCACCTACAAATTGGTCAGTACCACCTTAAATATCATATTTTTTCTATTCACATGGGACGTGGTGGAATTGTGGTGCATTTTGAATGGTTATGCACACTAAGCTCCATCACCATGTATTTGAAGGAATTAACCATGAAATTCCAATAGGATGGACAAAAATATAAGTTCCAAGGCATCACAACATATTCCCTCGATATCATTAGTTCCCACTAAATGGAAAAACTACTCAAAAAAGGTCATTATGGCATTATTTCACAACTCCATACCATTCAAGCAATTGACACCCCCTCACCTATTGTTCATCTCAACATCTGGTCTTTCTTATCCAAAAACCAATCTATTTTTTACAATCCCCAAGGAATTACCCCTTCATGTGACACCCGTGATCAGTCCATTCCCCTTGTCCCTAGCAGTATTTCTCCCAATGTTTTCCCTTATCATCACCCATTTTCCCAAATAAATGAAATTGAAAAAATTGTTAAGGAATTGCTAGCGGTAGGTGTTATATGTCCTAGTACTAGACCTTATTCTTCTCATATCATTATGGTACTCAGGAAATAAGGCACATGGCACACGTTCCTTGATCTCTGCACCGTCAAAAAAATTACCATCAAAGATAAATTCCTCATTCCTATCATTGATTACCTTTTGGATGAATTGAGAGGTAGTCAATACTTTACCAAAATTGATCTATGTTTTGGATACCACCAAATACGTATGAAAGACATTGATATTCCCAAAATTGTATTTCGAACTCATGAGGGGGATTATGAGTTCTTGTTAATTCCCTTCAGCCTATGTAATTCAGATATGTAGTGTATTTAGGGAGGTAATGGGGAACCAAAGGGGGCATCGTGATAATAGTGGAGGCGATTCAAAATAATGTGGACTAGATCCACTATATTATTAAATAAGGCCCACTATGGTAGTTAGATATATTTTAGTAGTGTGAGGATAATAAATGTGACAAGGATTACTAGAAAGTATATTCTCTATAATTTTATTAGGTAGTATTATATAAGATGGAACAAATGAAAAATGTAATGAGAATAATGAAGTATATTGTAAATGTATCAAACATTGCTTTAGGAGTGTTATCCTTCTATAAGGATTAATATATGGTGTTACCCTACCTCAAGGGTTTTTTCTATTTCTTGTGTACACTATTTTGTGTGATGCATTGGAATTATTTATAATATTCTATTTCAGTTTTATTGGAGAATATAACATTTGGTATCATGTCACTTTCTTCGGCCAAAGTAAGGAAGAAAATTTTGGTTATTTTTGTAGATTTTTTCAAGGGAAAAAAGGGGACAGTGCATTTAAGATTCAATTATGAAACTTTTTGTGTAGAATTTGTAGAAAAACATTGGGTATTTTAATTCCTCTCATAACAATATCCAATTTCAAAAAAAATAAATCATCTATAATGGAGAGAAAGAATTCAAGTTATTGTCATTTTAAAAACAACAATTTTCAGGGGTTTTCTAGAAAACATCGTGTGATTTGCAGAGTAAGTTATTTTTAAACCCTAGTTTTTTGTTAAATATTTCTTCCAGGAAAGATAATTTTTACGAGAAAATATGATGGTCCTAGTATTGAAGAATTCATACATTCCCAACATTCTCTATGGAAAGAGAAGTGGAAATCTCATCTACACTATGATTTCACAAAAGATGTTATCATATGGTGGAAATCATTTGAATTTTGTGAGTTGATGGCACTTTATAATGAAGCATATGAAAAATTGGTTTTAGATGAGTGGTATCATACAAAGTGTAAGCATGAAGAAATCAACAAGGGTTTATTTTCATGTGGAAACTATATATTACAGGCTCATGGTTTCATTCATAAAGAAAAGGTTATTGTTTCTATTAACCTTAGTTGCCAACAAAATTTTATCAATGATCAATTGCTTAATATATTTCAAGTTTAGGAAAATAATATGCAAAGGAAAAAGGTTAAGGGTAAAAATATTCAAGTTTTTAAATATTTGAAGCTCACCATGGACAAATATGTATTTCATTTTTATTTTTGTCCCATTCATATGAATTATGGGGATCTTATTATTGGATATTATTTAATGGATAAAATTGGTACAAAAAACATTAATGCAGAAAATAAGTTTGTGGAACTTTAGTACATGAAAAATAAAATTATGATGCAGGAGCAACGCTCCACCTCAACATGCACCAACTCATGAAGCACATTTACATGCATTCAAGGAGGAGAGAGGTGACATACCTCTCATTTTGCAATTGAAATGCAATGAAGGAAATTAAATGTTGTCAAGCTGGAAGAACTAAATTGTTCTTTCACACAAGCCTGTAGATGGGGTCGACTTAAGTGACTGCCAGTAAGAGGGATATAGATCTGATTCAAAGGGTATCCTTAAGAACTCTACCATGAGGGAATTGAGGAGGTGCAAGAGTGCAAAAGAACCAACATGATATGAAGTGTTGAAGAAATTGAGGAAAACCCAGAGTTACTGAACACTCTAAGGGAAGGAAGCTATGCAAGTGTGCATTGAGAAGCTGAAGAAAATGCCTTGGTAAACTTGAGGGATTTCAGGAACCAACAGGAAGACCTGTGCAAGGAGTGGATCAGGCCAACACTTAAATAAATGTTGTGGGGGATCCATCTGAAGGCTTAACTGAGCATGAGGAGGGTGCCAGAGATAAAGTAATTTCATATTAAAATCTCAAGAGGAAGAGCTTCAAGTTTCTAGGAGGGCATCAAAAAGTCCTTGGAAGGATGCAGAAGGGCCGAGAACCTTAAGGGTTTGACCCAAGCACAAGACTGAAATAATTAGCATCGTCACACGTAGATTTCTGCAAGGAGTTCAAGAGACGTGAATAGCCCAAGTATCATACAGAAAAATGCTTAGTGCACATAGGAGAGTAAGGACTTGTCGGAGTCCATAAGTGCTGAAGCCAAGTGGGAATGTCCATCGTTAGGGAGAAGACTGGTGGCTAAATATCAGAAGATATGGGAGTTATATTTCTTGAAGATCTACATAGAGAAAAGGGAGATCTTCACAAAGTTGTGAAGAGTGGAGTTAATATGGACCTTCAGAGACAGAAGGACACGTGGGGGAGATCCATGTATTTCAAAGAAGTGGTGCTTCGGAAGGGAAAAGGAGAGCATTTCGAAAAGACTCCCAAAGGATGGAGTCCGAAGCCGATCACAACCATTGACTATGGAAGTAATGGGGACCATTGATCCTTTCACCCATTTGTTTTTGCCTATTTGGAGTTCGGGGAATTAGGAATTGGTGGTGGTTGAAAATACCAAAGCCGAACTCCAAATCACTTTTTAGGGTTTAGCCCCGGGATACAGATCAAGGTCATATGGGAGAAGGGGCCTAACATAGAGAGCTAGTGCCTGTTGTCAAATTTCTTCAAAGGGGCCAAGAATGAGCCATGGGTCTGGTAGATACTGCACTTTGGGGAAAGAGGGACCTACTAAATTTGAATTGGGTTCCAGCAGGGAACTGAAGAGTTGATCTAACTCAAGTGATTGAATGATCCTAGACTGGGAGGTCGAGCAGTCTCAGAAGGAGGGGAGAGAGAGGGGGTTTGCGCCAAATTACATTGCAAGATGTGTCTCTTAAGAAATAAGAGCCCACAAGGGAAAGGAAAAAAGTTCTTGAAAAATACGAAGTTGAATCATAAGCAAAGTCTATAGAAGCAATTGCAAAAATGCACTAGGAAGGACATCAAAACACATAAGAAGTTAAGGAACCACATGTTTAAAATTCCAAGCAAGTAGAATTGAGATATAAGGTTGATGTATATCACCATCCACACCACATAGAGAAAGAAAAGTCATCCAAGTAGGGGTGTGAGTATAGACACGTTGATTATTGACCATCATGGCACTAGAAAGAAAACCAATTAAGAGGTGTATGGATAAATACCAGCATTATAAGACAATATCAGAATAGAACAACAATCCCATGGCACCAAAGGTACGATAAGGATCAAGATCAGGGTGGAATGGAAATAGCTAGACATCATGTTCACCTTCCATTAGGAAGGATGGATTCATGTACATGGTACTAGTTGGATACATTGCTTTGCTGGTCATATTATATGGTTTTTCCCATGTTTCAAGAATGAAACATTTGAAGGGGTATGGGATGTAGTGTCTCTAGGGTGGTAATGGGGGGCCAAAGGGCCCATGGTGATAATGGTGGAGGCCATTCAATTTTAAGGTGGACTAGGTCCACTATATTATTAGATAAGTCCCACTATGGTATTTAGGTATGTTGTATTAGTGTGAACATAATAAATGTCACAAGGCTTACTAGAAGGTTTGTTCTCTAGAATGTTCTTAGCAAGTGTTATATAAGGAAGGGGTGATCAATGTAATGGGAATAGTGAAGTATATTGTAAATGCATCAAGCATTGACTAAGGAGTGTTATCTTTCCATAAGGATTAATATATGGTGTTACCCTACCTCATAGGTTTTGTCTATTTTTTGTTGCCAATATTTTTTGTGATTGATTGGAGTTATTTCTGAGATTATATTTTAGGTAGTGTAGCTAGGGAGGTAATGGGGGAAAAAGGGACCATATATATACTAGTGAAGGCCATTCAATGTAAGGTTGACTAGGTTCGCTATATTATTAAATAAGGCCCACTATGGTAGTTAGATATATTATAGTAGTGTAAACATAATAAATATGAGAAGGATTACTAGAAGGTTTATTTTATAGAACATTCTTAGGTAGTATTACATAGGTAAGTGATGAGAAATGTAATGATCACAGTGAAGAATATTGTTATTGTAACAAGAAAGTACTTCTTGAGGAGATTTATCCTTCCATAAGGATTAATGAATGGTTTTACCCTACCTCTAGGGTTTTCTCTCCAATTATTGTGTTATTGATTAGAGTTATATTTGAGATTGTATTACAGGTTTATTAATTCACATAACAACCCTCCACCTTTCAAACTCTCATTAATCATGTCTTCTTCCCTTTGCTCCATAATTTTTTCTTAGTTTTATTTGATGATATCCTCATCTATGGTAAAACTTGGCAATCCCATCTGGCCCATGTAGATCAAGTCTTACATGTTCTATCTCGGAAAAAAACTCTTTCTCAAACAATCTAAATGCTTTTTTTGGAGATTCTAAAGTAGAGTACCGAGGACATATTTTTGGAAAGGATGGTGTCCCTATGGTTCCTAAGAAAAAAAATGATGTGAAGGATTGGCCCCATCCCAAAACTCTTAAAAATTTGAGAGGTTTCCTAAGTTTAACAAGATATTATCACAAGTTGGCTCAAAATTTTGGAAGAATTGCAACTCTCCTCATTTATATCATTAAAATAAATTATTTCAGTTGGACTCTAACAGTTGGTCAATCCTTCAAATCCTTCAAAGCGACTTTATGCATGATTTTTTTTCTGGCCCTACCCGACTTCACCAAGACTTTTGTTCTGAAATTTGATGCTTTTGGGAAAGGCATTGGGGAAGTTCTCATGCAAGATGGAAAAATTTTGGCTTTCACTAAAAAATAACTATCTAAAAGACACTTGGGAAAATCTACCTAAGAAAAGTATATGTTGGATATTCTACATGCATTGGATATCTGGCATCCTTACTTTCTTGTGCAACACTTTCAAATTAAAGAAGATCATCATAGCCTCAAATATTTATTGGAACAATTAATTTCATCCCTAGAGCAACATAAGTGGTTGACCAAAATGTTTGGCTATGATTATGAGATCATTTATAAGAAAGGAAAATAAAATGTGGTTGATGATCCCCTTTCAAAGAAATATGAAGAAGAAGGGTCCCTCTTCTCACTTTCATTCATTGTACATGATTGGTTAAAGGGAGTTCACTAAGAATGGTTCCAAGATCCCAAAATGTCTCTCCTAATCCAACAATTGCAACAATAGTCGCATGCATCTTCAAGATACTCTTAACATAATGAGGAGATTCACTATAAATATCACCTGTAATTAAGAAAATAGTCTCACCTTAAATCCATAGTGCTCTCCGAAATTAGTGCTTCACCAACATCCTGAAATTTAGGTTTTCAAAAAACATGTGAAAGGATCAAATATTTATTTTCCTTAGAAGGCATGAAACATGGCATCTTAACTTTTGTGGATGAATGTGATACTTGTCAATGTAATAAGGGAGAAGTAGTCAAAATTTCAGGAACACGCCAACCTCTCCCTATTCTACCTACTATATGGACATATATTTCTATGGAATTCATTGTCAGATTACCCAAATCTGGACATAATTATGTCATAATGGTTGTATTCGATCACCTTTGCAAATATCCTCATTTCTATTCCCTCCAACACCCATTCACAACATTGAACATGGCTCAAATTTTCATGGATAATATATTCAAACTTCATGGAAATCCCCACTGTATTTTCTTTGACTTTGTTCCAACCATCACTAGAAAATTTTGGCAATAATTATTCAAGCTACATGGAACCCAATTTCATCTCATCTCATCCTATCATCCCCAAACTAATGTTGAACCTAAATATGTCAACGAGTTTTTGGAAACATATTTAAGTTGTTTCACATCTGAATGAAAAATTGAATGGGATCAGTGGTTGTTATTATGAGATCCAAAATTTTGCTAAGAATTGGGAAAATATTGAGGCAAAAAGACCTAATTTGGAATAATTTAGGATAAAGGGGGATAAATTATGGGTCTGTGGACAAATAAATATTCCTAGAGGGATCAGATTAAGGTAAAAAGGGGGAAAAGGGGGCACAAGTGCCTAAAAATGATCTTAAGAACCCATCAAGAAGGAAAAGGGGTCTATCACAACCCCAAAATCGTTTTAAAATCACCGACATGGGGATTGTATATAGAACCAAGGGCCAATACCAAGGGCCTGAAAGAATGAGAACCAAAGCCATTGTAAAAGGGTGGATATTGATGGTCCTCGTTACACTTCACATCCCAAAATAAACAGGACCTTAAATTTTCTTTGGTGATGTGTCAGTGGTTTACCCTAGGACACACATCCTTTTTTCAATGGAATCACATATCCTAGAGCAGTTGGGAAACCACTCTCAGGCAACATGAGAAGTTGTTTGCAGTTTTGAGGAAAACCACCAATCACTCTCGGGATAGGATGCACACTCATTAGTTGGAAAAAAACCCCATGGTGCTAATATGTCATAGCACGTTGAACCCAAATAATTAAATATGATAGGTAGGTCTACCAAAATGGCATCCATAGGGACCAATCAACAACTTCCATGCAAATAAGAGGGACCTGCTGGATATTACAAAAGGCACTAATGGATGACCCCAAGTGCACTGACATGTGGCTTGTCACTCATTCCACATAGATGACACCTTGGACCAACAAGAGGGTTCCATGTATCCATGGGGACCTTCTTAAGTCATACATGAAATCACTCAAATTTTGTGGCATTACAAAATTCAAAGGCTTTCACAAATGATATGGAGACATGTGGTATTTGGAAATTAAAATAGGAAAAAAGCTATTTTGGGAACAATTTGCACTACATACAAATAACTAAGTCGACACTTGAGCTCTCGAAGCACTATGACAATGTCCTATTGTACATATTCCAATGGTCAAAAGGGTAACTTGTGAACTCGCAAAGGCCCTTGCATTCAATGTTTACGGTTAATTTTACTCCTAAGATAGTAAAATGGACGCTTTCCAATCCCTAACAAACCTCAGTCATCCAAGAAACCTGTCCCAACTGATGAGACCCTGATTGAAATATATAATTACTTTTCGACCTAGTCCTATCATTTTCAAACATATTCCCAATCATTCACAATGATCAAACCAATGCTAACAATAGAAAATATTACCTATGCCTATGGGAATCTAACCTAGACCGATCCAACATTTCAAAAACCTTGAATTTCATTGAGCTTGTACACTGATGCATTGATGGTTATCAAAATGATGAAGTAAAGGTGATGTATACAAATGGGTACATGATTATTTGCACCATATCACAAGATTTCCCTACCAAAATGATTTATTTTCCTAAAAGCTCTTATGAAAAATTGGAGCACCATACCCTAAAGGCCCAGAATCTATCATTATACTAGCTTGATAAAGAGAATCTTTTAGGTAATCTATTGGCTCCCAATTCCCCATTAACATATACTCCACCTCCTTTCCAATCCATCATTTTTCGTGAAACCACCAGACAAGTTCTAGCGATAGTTTTCCAAGTAATAAGGTATGATTATGATATAGCAGTTGATGAAGCTATGCTTGGCCAATTTTCTCTTCTTTCTTCCTTATAATCCACCCATTTCACAAAATTTAAATACTACCAACTTCTAGAAGAATTCATGCATGCTCAATTGGAAATTTTTTATAGTACCAGATATTTTAGATACCAATATTACCTAGTGTGCCTCATTCTATCTCAAAATTGCTGATATTTTGAGGCTTGGGGAATTAAGATCACACATGAAGATGGAAAAATGAAAACCAATCATTGAATGGACCCATGCGATGAGGCAACAAGAGGAGGATAAATTTTGTATCCTCTATGGCAACAAACACATGAATTTTATTTATACTCTGATACATGGCACTCCTCTTCCAAGATTAATTCCAAATATAAGGCATATTTTGTAGCTGAGAAAGGATTCTAGGAATGGGGATTGGTACCTAGATAAGGATCATACCATCATTAGGGTGTATGTTTTTAAAACAAAACCCTACAAGATCCCTATATGTTAGAAAAATAGGATCACTATGAAATAAAATAAAACAAATGCGGATATAAAGCACATAAGATACACAATAAAATAGAGACACAGATATACATGGTTCACCCAGTGTGGGCTACATCCACCAGAGAAATTTCCAGGTCCTTCCTTTATTATTATCCAGCAAATGAAGGGATACAACCTACAACACACCCGCTATAACTTCCTTTTCTTTCTCTCACAGTCACCTCACTCAAAATACAATAGTCGCAATGATGCATAGCCGTAATACATTTCCCTCATAAAAGAGGGTTGCCTTCTAGGGAAAAAAAAACTAACATAAATTATATCGTCAGATCTTGTAACATCCCCAGCCACCCACAGGCTGGGGCATGATACCTACAAGCCCACCCATGGACTTCGTACTCTTACCGATACCTTCTTTCATTAATAAGAATGCATAAGATACAATATTTAGCGACATGCACAACAATATCCAACAAGCATGCATAATCTAAGATTTAGTTAAACGATAATTAAAATACACAGCGGAATAAATTCATACACAGGTAATAATATCACAACAGAGAGAACTTATCTTTATAAAAAAGTGACACCAACTGGTTGCAGACCAAGGACGTTCCACCCAATCGTAGACACCAATTCTCTGAATCTCAACAACAGTGTCACCCCCGAGCCAAGGCTATGAATCCACAAGGACGGTTCCATAGTGTACTTGGGTTCCCAAACTAGTCATATATCTAGATCTCATAGTTTTGCAAGCACCCACAACAATCCAAGTACCCATATCTCTTCTACCCAGCATGTACCGCCCAAGAGAATGGAACTCCACCCTTATCTGCCACACAGTCCCTCAGGTAGTCCTTCTCCTTTTTCCAGGGCCTCCATCATAACTAGTCCAAAATATTAATGATGGAAATCTCAAGACTTGCAGTTGTGAGAAACATAGGTCATAGGCCAATGCATCTTAGACATGTAGGCCCCAGGTCATGGCTGGATTTCACCAACGACCATTACAACCAACTATCCCGTGGCTAATTCTCAGCAGTTCCTTTCCCTTTACCAAGCCAAGACGTGGGTGAGGATGGATAAATGGATGGGTAAGTGAGTGCATGGAAGGGCGTGAGGGAAATAATGGTATGAAATGTAGAAGGGATGGAGCAAACGAGCCAACAACCATCGACCATCGACCAACGACCAATGAACAACCCCACAACCAGACCAGGGATGGGTTTAAGTATATCTCATGGGGAATCAAGAACCTTTCTGGACTTCCCCAAGAATCTCACGTAACTAATCCCCTTCCTTAGAAAAAAGGGGTAATTAAAATAAGAAATAAATATTTATCCCCTCAAGCCCCCTCTCTTGCGGAATCATAGCCCCCTATAACTCTAGTCCTTGTCTGTCTAGCAGCCAATGATGTGTTTAGGATTAATAATGATCAAAAAATTACATTTCTTGGGCATATTGGCCCTTTAATAATTATTTGGGAACTCATGCCTTTCAGCATTGTAACAATACATTATTTAAAATGGGGGTTCAAAACCTAGGGTTTTACGAAGTAGCGACGAAGTTTCGTCGGAATAGGGTCGTTGTTGCGACCAAGATGAATTTTTTTTTCGTTGGAATCAATTTGTCGGTCTAGCGACCACGCACAGATCGTCGCTGGTCAAGTGACTGGGAAAAGAAACCTATTCACAATAGGAAAAAGTTACCATTCATCGGTCCATCGAGCAATATTATTTGGTCTAGCGACCAACTTTAGTCGCAAGCCTTGCTAGCATCTCTAAGGAAAACATAACCTTGGTCACTCTAGAGACCATAATTAGTCGGTCTAGCGATGAATGTTAGTCGGTATAATGACTAATATTAGTCGCAAGAGGGACCAATAAAGCCCTGGCAAACTTAGTCAATAAACCACTGTAGAACGACGAAGATTAGTCACTAGACCGACTAACCCTGAAGCTAAAAAGATCAGACTTTGCGACCAAATGGCTATACAAGCAACAGACCTATTCGTCGCTAGAGTGGCTAATGTTGGGTTTTTTTTTTTTTTTTTTAATATGTC
>JZKD02S1822744.1:195266-212373 GCA_000966675.3 Picea glauca
TAAGAATACCAAGATATGATAATTTTATCAATGTTCACTAATGACCTCAAAGGTAGGTCAATGGGACTCAAAAGTACAATTGAGTAGTGACCCATTGTGGGATCATAGTAGCATCTCCTATAAGCTGAATTATAAAACAAAATAAGTTAAACTATTGAAAAAGAGAAATGACAAAATGGAAATTTCATATGTAACATGAAAAAGGGATGTTCATCCTCGTTAGAATATGAATCCCTTGATGTAACTACAAAAATAGTACTAAAAGTAGAGAAGGGAGAAGATGATTTCCCCGGTGAGTCACCAACCACAGACTAGTCAATTCATTGCTTGACAATGTCTTTAGGGGAGAGTCCAGATTTGAGAGGACTTGACTATGTAACCATGGGTGAAATTAAAAATACCTATCGATTGAAGGTTGGTTTCATGAAGGGGGTTTGTAGTGGAAAATGAATTGCGATAAGAAAGAGATCTCCTCAAAATCCTAGTGGGGGTAGGTCTACTAGATGAAGGTTGAATAAAAGTGCATAGCCCATCCAATCTAGTATTTGGTGTGACCTAGGTATGTTCCTACCACTCATTTACACCAACTATTTTGATCGAGAGAAGAAAGGAAGTGATTATATTAATATGATCCATCCTTAGAGGTCCATGTAAGATCTATCCCCTGTATCCCAACATTTTCATGATAAAATGAGTCAGGATTCTCTAGTATGGATACCAAAAGAAGGTAGAGAGAGAATTGAAAGAATGTGGGTAGTAGACGACATAAATGAAGTGTTGACACAAAGGGTGGATATCTTATATACACAAACAAAAGGAAACTATGTCTTTTGTTTTAACATAACAAAGAAGGGACCACCAGTGTTGAACACGACACACCCACCACTCAGAAAAACAAAGTGGAATACTTTTCACACTCAAAGATTTTAATTGTAGATATCCAATTCATGGATGAAAAGATGAATCATCATCAAAATATAATTGTATTTATACTTACCTTGAAATTACAAGAAAAATGGATAACATAGGTGATGACACCAAAGGTAGATATAGACAATGAAATAATAAGCAAACAATATCACCTTGGAGAGAATTGGTTAAAAAGAGAACACATTCATCAGATGGACAAGGGGTTCTAGTATTAAAAAGGGCATTCCAGCTTCCACTCACAGGGCACGTGGAATGGAATAGGAACATTGATACTAGATTGTGTTAAATATTATATTCATAGTCTGGACAAAGACAATACACACTTCATTACCGAACTCAATTGAATGATAAGAATTTCTTCCCATTGCTACAATTAATCACCACACGACACATAAATCTAAATTATGGCATCAACTAGGACTCAAATCCAAATATAAGAAAAAGATCATTTCCTTATTTATGATAAATGATTATAAGTTTCACTTAACTATAGGGAACATAATTACAATTGTGTGCTTGTCACAGGTTCAACTGTATCAGTAGCTCAAGGAAATATTTAATAAACAAGTGACCAAAAGAACAAACCCACACAAACATGGTGACAACAACAATTGCAAGGTATACTTATATGGAATTTAGTATCTAAATCTAGTTAGATGGAACATGATCCAAGTTATTGGCTTTAGTCATTTAATTCCCTTGATGAAAAATATAAAGAAATTTTGGAGACAACCAAACACAGTTACAATGGTATGTTGTTCTAGACATTGCAATAAATCAAATGATATATTAATCACCCCAAAACTTCCAAGAATGGGGGATTGTGTTAGAGTGAATATATATCTAGCATTAAAATGGTGGGACTATCTTTGTAATAGTTATGTCAGTCCTAAATTGAGTGCCAAGTTAGTAGCTTTAGTAGCTTTAGGGAGCTATAGATATTAGGTCTAGATGTCTTGCGTTAAGCCACTAAGAGTCTAGGATTGATAGGCTTAGGATGTAGGTTAGGTTTAGGGTAGGATGAGGTATGTAGGGTAGCCTAGGTTAGGTTAGGAGGTTCGAACCTCCTAGGAGGAGCAAGAATCATATGAAGAAGATGATGAATCTCAGGGTCACTGCATTCAGTGTGTACTACATTGATTTAGGCTAGCAACAGTGTTGGCTAGAGAGACATACCTTGGAGATTGGGCCCACTGCCATGCATCCTTAACACTCGTGGAGTCAACATAACTTTGTCTTCTTAAATTCAAATTTCATAAAAAAAATCATTGATCTCCACATTCATTACGAAATATCATGGTAGTCATAAATCAACCAAAAATCACCTTAAACCAGTACTTAACAAGATCTATACCTTTGAGTGATGGGGTTCCTCCAATGTTTCTCCTCTCCATCCTGCGATTCATCACATGACTTAATTATATTTCAGAATAGTAATTAAATATGTAGCAACCTCTACAAATTAATGACTAAAGACAAATACCTGAATGAGCTTCTCTTTGTTTCGAGAATAAACTATTCTCTACTAAACAAGATCAACCACGTGAAGGTGGAAGCTCTTTTGGCCCCTCCCCCCCACTCACATCACTCTCATTTCCCCATACCCAATCTATCTAGATTTTACAACTATAATTAGAAATGAAAGTAAAATTAAATGTAAGAAAAAAACATTCATCGCCATGTGATAAAACAAAAAAGATGAAAGCAAATAACATTCATGACATGTAGGAAAACAAAATACATTACATTGGACCAAAAATATATTGGATTTTTATTAATAATAAAATGTCTAATCATTTTTTTTTCTTCTTCTTCTTCTTGGTCTCCATGAAAGAAAAAATTAAGTCATCATCATAATTTAACTGATCCCCCACAGTTATTGGGCCTTCTTGAAGTGTTGCATCATCAATACTCAGCACCTCACACCATGATGAACTTCTAGTGTTTCAGAATGGAAGTTGAGGATGCACATGGTCATCCACTGCTGCAACAACAAAAAAAATTCAAGTGATATTGTTATTCACTGTTCCTAGGGAAATTTAATTAATACATATTTAATTACAATGTTTTATACCTAGATTAGTCGGTGCAGTAGAAACAGTAGTTGGTGTCCACATTGTTGTTTCTATGCTTGTTGATCTCAGCTCTCGATCGAAATCTACACACTCTTCCATATGAAACAATCTAAGTATTTAGTACAGAATATACCCTAAATATTAATACTCATTGAAAAATGGAAAAATATTAAAAATGTGCGCATACCATTACATAATGGTCCTTCGGCGATAATGCTTGAATCAATATGGGGGCTAGGATGTGGTTCATTTGGTACATCAGGAGCATTGGTAGCATTGTTACTCTCCTGCGAATGTGAAAAAGACACACATTATTTTACATTTTAAATGAATAAAAAATATATTTTACATTACAAGTAATCAATGAGTAAAAACTAATCAACAAGTTTTTAATTTCATTTTATTTACCATGTCCTACAGAGAGACACATGGTGATTGCCCCAAGATTATTCGTCGTGCCACCATGCCATCAAAAACCTTCATGAACCCGACCTTTAGATCTTCTTCTATGGCTTCGTCATTGAACAAATCCCCCTGCATTGAGTAATATCAAAATCATTAGTCACTAGCTGCAATGAATTACATATTTTGTGAAGATGATAAAAAAAGTAAAATGTTTAGGCACTTACAACATGTGCCTTCAATCTCCCGTAACCACCTCAGCCCAGTTTATGTTGGTCGTGTTTGTCTTGTCTTGCCTTTGTTTCCTTGGAAGTGTCTTGGAGTCTACGCAATATTTTGAAATATGTTAGATATTGATTGTTTTCCTCATAAAGTAAACAAAATACCATCGTAGCAAATTGAAAACACCTCTTATCTTCCAAGTCCAAGTGGTTTCTTCCCTTGTGCTTTCATCACTAATTCTCTTGCATCGAGAATAATTTATTTCCACTCCCTCTCGGGGACAACCAAAGGGTGTTCGCACTTGGGGTCCTATACTAATTTATTCATATATGCCTCTCTAACATGTTTCAAATGCTTGTCGGTCCTTTTTAGGACTTTCGGCTTATTGAACGAGTCACCAAAATCGCCAACTAGTCTGGAGATAATTAGGATTTTCAATTTGGAATTTTGTCGATTCCATCGTAGTCAAATGGTCGACCCAAAAAGTTCTAATGCATAGTCATGCAAAATATTGTATAACACATTGTTTCCTATAAAACATCGTCATCATTAGTAATTTAAATCTCACTAATATGTGATTGTTTAAACAATTATATACCAGGAATATTGATAAAGACATATATTAAATACCTAGTAGTTGTACAATTTTTAGAGGAACCATGTCCTGGTCGACCAAAAATGATACCACTATTGTTCCTATGCTTTGGATACATGTAGCACTAGGGTAAAAATCAATGGAAGAGTGATCAATTCCATGATCATGTACACCACCTGCACGATCTAGCGTGTGTTGTGGGGGTGTGGCATCACCCCTAGAAGTTATAGAATCGATCTTAGGCAGCACACTTGGGGTGAAAAATAGCCTCGTGGCTACGTGTCCATGCGGGTTCATTGTTGCATTCCTACTGCTACTACTAGGACCTTCCCCTTCCCCTCTCATCAATCTCACAAAATTCTACAATGAGAAATATGTGTTAATTGCATATATCAAATTACAAAATTTAAAAACAAAAATTGATATTGTTAGATGACATGACTTACACCATAATTTTCTATCTTAACGCGTAATTCAGCTATCCTTAGGAAATCCTCATTTGCTTCCGGCTTAGCAACGACCAAATCTCGGAATTCCCTATTGGCCTTTCTTAGGGACAATTCTATTGTCTACAAGGGGTGTCTAGAATCAAATATCTCTTCATCGCTTATATATTCATCGTTTTCGGTTGATGTAGTGCTAGGAATGGGGCCTTTTCCCCAATCAACGTCTTTTCCACACTCAGGGTCTTTGCCCTGATCACCACTCTGGAAGAATTTCAAGAAGAATGTTAGTATGTGCAAGAAATATTGAAAAAACAATATATGAAATAATGGAATATTGGATAATATTATAAAATGAAACATTCACATATACAAATTAGAAAATATTTGGAAATGAAACATCGAGCAAAAATTAGCAAATGGAACATTCAGAAATAAAATAAAATTTCGTCACAAATGAAACATTCACAAATTAAGTAATCACTTTTTAAGTTTGGGTATAATGGGTTTTGTACCGTAGCAAAAGAAGATGTTCCTAGGTCGACTCGATTCAGATTGTAATTGACCAACAACTCTTTGCCTGTCGTTAATGTTTTCACTGCACATACAAATATCCTATTACCTTCACACTCCTCAAAAATGCAATTGGGTTCCTTTCTTATTGTCCCAGGCCTTGTATTGTTTATAAGACCTACAATATTCCCTAATGCCTTTGGCCTTCCATCAATATACATAGTCATTCATTTATTTTTATTATTGTCTTTCATCTGTATATAATTTGCAGCGAGTGTGTATCTCCTCATACTAGGCATATATTGGACCAGCCTCAACCATAATCCATAAGTGTAACATGGTCCAACATAATCAAACAATTCAACCAATCTGCCATATTTTACCTTTATGCCATCCATGGAGAATAAACCAAGGCCATGGATGGATGACGGAGAAATGCGATACATCCTCTCATTAACACAGAAGTCGGTGTCCAACTATGGAAGTTCCTTGGGTACCCACTGTTTCACTAGGTGTTTGTACCTCAAGGTAACCTCGATGTCACCTATGCTCTCATCGTCATAAGAGCATGATCCTCCTTTAGCAAGAAATAATTTCATGCGCCTACCAAACTTTCTTCTGACATTTTCACCTCTAGTTGATTTCACCTTGTTACATGTGTTGGATATGTTTTCCCTTGTCCCTCTCAAAATTTCATCACTCGAGCTGGATGATAGGTCTGATAGATACATATTTGGTTGTACCTACACTCCATCGAGGGAGAAGGAAATGTTAGGCCAACGATCTTCATAGTATAGTATAGCTAAAGATAAACATTGAAAATATAACTTGACATGTAAGACTTGTGCATCTAGGGTTGGAGCCCAACCTCTGAGAAAACACAAAGTATTTCTTCACTTAGTATTTTGGGTAGGTGTTGGGCCAAGAGAACAAAATATATTAAATGTTGCAAAAAAAATCATATTGGGTGGGAATTGAGCCAAAAAAAATAAATGAATACTTCCAAGATTTGTTGGGGTGGAAGGAAGATCTCAAAATAACCCAACGCTATACATCAAATGAATCTAGGTGGGAGGGTAGTCTCTAATGAACTAGATCAATTTTGATGTTGAAGATGATTGTTTTGGGTGGGCGTTGAGATAAAGAGAACCAAAACTACTACCAAGAGTAGCTAAGGTAGAGGAGTATACCTCAAGTAACCCGAGCTATATGAATTGAGTTTGTTCATAAGTATAAAGTTTCATTATCCAATATTATGTGTGCTAGAAAAGTGTAGGTAAATATTTGGATGATTCGTTGTTGTGGAAAATACTCATGGAGAGAATGACACCATGTCTCAAATTGCATATGTGCAATTTTATCTTGTTTGATCTCTAACAACTACATTGGAAGAGAAATCTATAAAACATATATACATATATATGATTTATGTAGTTTTTGAGTTAGATTCCTAGAATAGGCTGTTGGATGAGGAAGAACAAAACCAAAAAAATGCCAAGAGATAGGTGTCCAAAGTAGATAGATTTGTGTGCATAGGACATGCATCAGTTGCAATGTGCCCAACATAGTACTAGTTGCAATTGTATTATTTTCCATGATCGAGAAGTGCACAACTGATATAAAAACATGGTAATTATATCTTGTCAAATGCCAAAGTGGTAATTTCATATAACATAGGGATTATAAACTTATAATCTAGGAAGGATTTCTTATGTACAAAATCTGGTTGTTGTTGTCTTACCATAGAGATATGTGAGTTGAGAGAGAAATGTCATGGATAAGAGCCATGAGAATGGAGCTCATGAAAACTAGTGTGTAAAAGTGAAACAATCAACTAGAGTGAAGGTGTAGGAAAAGTGTGTTGATCCACCTACATGAGTTGGCTTGAATAAATCCATGTGAAAATTCTACATAATGAACCTCCTTTATTGTTGGTTTATCAATAAATGTGCAACCAACCAAATCATTGTATCAACATGACACTATATCAGTTCATGGAGCATAATTGTTCTAGGAAATAGGTGTCAACCACATGGCTCCACTCTCATTTTCCCTTTGTATTAACCCCTCCAACCCCCTACCCCTTCGGGTACTCCTTTGATGCAGGAGCATCGCAACTGCCAAAGCAAGTGTGGAGCCAGCGCATGTGTTTTTAAACACATGACATATAAGCTTGATGATTTTTTTTGAATTTGCATTAAAGATGAAGCACCATATCCTTCATTGAAACATTTATGAAGGAGCACCTATTGTATTATATCAGACCTCGAGCCTTACGCTCTTGTCTGAAGTAGATAGGAGGCATTTATTTTAGTTAATGCAGGTAGATAGATTTTTAAGTCTAGATTAGACAGTTTTAGTTTTCGAGAGGGAAAACGGAATACAGACACCCTCCTTTGTATCATTGTATTATTATCATTCATTATCAAACAGGAGCAAGAAGAGAAGAGCAAGCATAGAACTTGTGGAGAACACCCATGTACAGATTGAATTAATAGAAGAGAGCCTTTGATTCAATTTCATGACTGGTGTTGTTTCTATGTGTATGTTGTTTATATGCTCTTGTCTGAGTGTTTTCCTTGTATGCATTTGAGTTGAATATGCTGTGCACGTGATTTCAGAGGTTTAACTGAAGTCTGAGAGAGAGGAGAATAAGTTTCAATTGTTTCTCTGTCTGAGCCAGGAGATTCTTGCATAGAGTGCAGTCAAATTCATCCGCATAGAGTGCGTTGATGAGGCTAGACCGTTAAACCCTTATTATCACTCATTTAGAAGTAGGTGCAGGTTGGTAGAGTCGTGCAGGGGAAGTGCAGGCAGAACAGGAATTTTCAGTGGCTAGTTCGAGCATAGGGAGACAGAGATTGCTGTTGCCAGAAGTGCACAGAGTCTGGAAGACTCAACACTTTGAGAGCTGTTGGAGGTTGAGTGCGAGAAGCGTGTGAAAAGTCTCTGAGGGAGTCAGAGTTGACAAGCTCAGGAGGGATAGTTCCTTCGTGATTTCTGGGAGAAGGACCCAAGAGAAGGTTCGAACAGGACGGAGCTTTGGAACAGAAGGAATCCTCCAGGAAGAGAATAAATGGCTAGGATTCGCAGGAGAGATTCGCAAAGTCCCGCCGACCGTCAGATTTTGGAGGAGTTGCGAGGGATTTAACCCTTAGGCGCAATAGAAACCAAGATCCATCGGGATTCGGCTCATCAGGTTTCATAGAGGCAAGAGTTTCATAGTTTTTGAAATCGCGATTAGCGATTTCCCGACACAACGGGAGTTGTTGATCGTCGTGAGGACACGTGGCACGAGATCCTGGAGAGTCGGGGTTCGGCACTTCGAAACCCTTGGTGTCGAAAGAACCACAGAGGATTATTGAAACTCCGAGCTACGAAGGGTCCCACTGCTATAGTGGTTGGAGTTGACAGGTGTTGCGCATATCGGGGTTCGGGACTTGAAAGGTCATGTGGATCGTGGAAATAGAAATCACAAATTCCCAAAACGCAATTTCTTGATTTAACCGGAAGGCGTGGGGTCCAGGCGACAGCTCAGAGTACAGGTGGCATCGCATATCGGGACTCGAGGAATTGTGAGGTAAGTGTTTTGGGACCTCGTTAATACCGATCTCCCGACGAGGAGAGAGGCAGTTGTGAGAAAATAGTCATCGAGGTTTAGGGAATTGAAAGACCTGATCTCGTGAGTGCCGAAATCACGATCTTGCAAGTTTTGATTTCTCGATAGAGGAAGGGGAGATCACCAGGAGAATCCTGTGGGTGTAGAAAAGTCCCTATACGGGATTTGAAGAGTGATACAGCTCTTTGGACCAAAGTTAGAGAAGGTCCTGGTGGAAGCAGGGCGCATGACTTGGCGCGTCTGCACCAAGTGGTATCAGAGCCTGGAATATCTTTGCTTGTTATAGCAGAGAGAGACAAGATTCATCGTGCCGCCCAGAAGAGAAAGGAAATCGCCTGATCGGAAAGACAGGGATGCGTGAAGAAGAGGTAGGCCAGCATGAAATCCAGAAATAGAGCGCCAGATGAGAGATCTCTGAGTAAGGCTTGAGGAGATGGAGACAACACAGAGACGCGGAGCTGGTGCAGGGGATCTTAGCGATTCTGAGGTTGAAGAAGAAGCTGGACATGAAGAAGAGGTCACAGCAGAGGATGCGTCAATGGAGCGATTGATAAAATCCATTTCCAGGATGAGTTCCAAGACCAATATGGACATTCCAGCGTATGAAGGAAGCCTGGATGCAGAAGAGTTGCTAGACTAGATCAGAGCTCTTGATACCTACTTTGACTATGAAGACATCAAAGAGGATAAGAAGGTAAGGCATGATGTTACCAAGTTGAAAGGACATGCAGCCTTATGGTGGGATGAGCTACAGGCGGATAGACGTTCCAAAGGAAAACAGAAGATCAAAAGCTGGGACAGAATGATCGCGAAGATGAAGGCGAAATTCATCCCAAGAGACTATCAAATCACTCTATTCAGGTGAATGCAGAACCTGAGACAGAAGATGATGACGGTGAAGGAGTACATCGAAGAATTCTACAAGCTCAACATCAGAGCGGGTCATCAGGAGAGCGATGATGAGAAGGTAGCCAGATATCTTAATGGTTTAAGGTATGACATTCAGGATGGGTTAAGCATGGCAACTATCAGAACAGTTGAGGATGCTTATCAGATGGCTCTGAAAGTCGAGGAGAAGTTGAGCTGCAAGCAAGGTCAACATGGGCTAGGCAGAAATCTGCCCAGAGGCAAGGCAGTTGCCCAAGAAAAAACACAGAAGCCCAAGGAGGAATGGAAGAAACCTCAGGGTAAGGTTGAGAGAGGTGGAACCTCGTAGCAAGGACAACAATATGCTGAGCCGCGGAGACAACATACCGAGCAGGGTGGCGGATATGCTGACGCGAGCACTTTTCCTCGTACCAGAGGTAGAGGAAGAGGCAGAGGGGGAATCATCACATGTTTTACATGTGGGAAGGATGGACATAAAGCCGTTGATTGTCTAGATAGGAAAACAGACAGAGGAGAAGCTCACATCACTGAAGCGTAGAGGCGTGATGTTGAGAATGAAGACACCGAAGCAGGAAGGTCACTGATGGTGCACAAAGTCCTTTTGACACCCGATAAGGAGGTGGAGGACACAGCTCAGAGAACCAGACTGTTCAGGACCACGTGCAAGACCAAGGGCTGGAAATGCAAGGTCATAGTGGACAGCGGAAGCACCGACATTCTCGTTTCGACTGAGATGGTGGAAAAATTGGAGCTGGAGACAACAGATCACCCGAGTTCATACAAAGTATCATGGCTGCAAAAGGGACATTAGGTGAGTGTCACTAAACAATGTTTAGTTGATTTCAAGATGGGTGAATATAAGGATAAATTCCTATGTGATATCATTCCCATGGATGTCTGTCATGTATTATTGGGGAGACCATGGCAATATGACCGGAATGTGGTTCATGATGGTAGGATGAACACATACACCTTAGAAAAGGATGGGAGGACACACAGATTGATTTCGTTAAAGGATAAGGAGGTAAATCTAGAAGTAAGTAACACCATACTTCTCATGAGTGGGAAGGAGCTTCTCACAGAGATGGAGAAGAAGGAAGATCCACAATTCTTTGTGGTCAAGAAAACGAGGATTGTCCTGACTAGCACAAGAGTAGACGACTTGCTAGATGAGATTCAGGAACTGCTGGGAGAGTTCGCTGACATCATCGTGGACGAATTACCTCCTTCGTTGCCACCGATGAGGAGTTTGAGTCACCATATTGATCTCATACCCGGAGCCATTTTTCCGAATAAGGCTGCGTATAGGTTGACGCCTCAGGAGAATGAGGAAGTTAAGAGGCAGGTACAGGAGCTGCTGGATAAAGGATTGGTAAGAGAAAGTTTGAGTCTGTGTGCTGTTCCGATAGTACTCAGTCCGAAGAAGGATGGAGACTGGAGAATTTGTATAGACTCTAGAGCAATAAACAAAATCACCATCAGGTACCGATTTCCACTGTCGAGAATGGATGATCTGATGGATTGCCTGAGTGGGGCAAATTATTTTTCAAAGATAGATTTGAAAAGCAGATATCATCAGATTCGCATGAGGGAAGGCGATGAGTGGAAAACTGCATTCAAGACAAACGAAGGTTTGTACGAATGGTTGGTCATGTCGTTTGGCTTGACAAACGCGCCGAGCACATTCATGAGGCTGATGAATGAAGTCCTGAGGGAATTCATCGGGAATTTTGTAGTTGTATATCTGGATGATATATTGATCTACAGTAAGACAAAGGCTGAGCATTTGAAGCATTTGGCCATTGTGATGAGAAGACTGCAACAAGAGAAGTTGTTGGTCAACATGGATAAGTGTTCCTTCATGAAGACAGAACTCATTTACTTGGGTTTTGTTATTTTGGCGAATGAGTTGAAGATGGATCCGAGTAAGGTAGAAGTGATCAAAAGTTGGCCATCACCGAGAAATGTTTTCGAGGTGAGGAGTTTCCATGGACTAGTTAGTTTCTACAGAAAATTCATTAGGAACTTTAGTGGAATTAGCGCAGCGATGATGGACACAGTGAAGAAGCGACACAAGTCTTTTCATTGGACAACAGAGGCTGAGAAAAGCTTCAATCTATTGAAGCGGAAGATCACAGAGCAACCAGTGTTAGTGTTGCCAGACTTCGAAAAGACATTTCAGGTGAAGTGTGATGTGAGCGGATATGCTATAGGAGTGGTCTTGAGTCAAGAGGACAGGCCAGTTGCATATTTCAGCGAGAAGCTGGATGAAGCAAAGCTGAACTACTCCATGTATGATAAAGAATTTTATGCCATCATACAGGCATTAAAGAAGTGGAGGCATTACTTGATACCCAAGGAATTTGTATTGTACAGTGATAATCATGCATTGCAGTTTGTGAGTCAACAAGAGAAGTTGAACCAGAAACATGCGAAATGGGTAGAGTATATGCAGAATTTTACATTTGTAATTAAACACATTTCAGGGACTGCTAACAAAGTGGTTGATGCTTTGAGAAGGAAATGTTTACTGTTGCAGGAGTTCCGAGTCAGGACATTGGGTTTTGAAAATATGAAGGACATGTATGCAAGAGATGCAGACTTCGGAGAAGCATATGAAGCAGCTGAGAATCCGGTTCTCAGAGGTCGGAGCCCGTGGATAGATTACATGATCCAGGATGGATTGTTGTTCAGAGGCAATCAACTGTGCATTCTGAATTGCTCCGTGAGGGAGAATCTGCTGAAAGAGAAGCACAGTGGAGGATTACCAAGTCATTTTGGACATGACAAAACATTCACGAAGCTGAGCGAATCGTATTTTTGGCTGGGCATGCGAGAAGATGTCAAGAGGTTTGTTGACAGGTGTAGAATTTGTCATCATTCAAAGGGCCGGAAGCAAAATGCAGGGTTTTATCAGCCATTGCCCATACCCGAGAGGCCATGGGAGGTCATTAGCATGGATTTTGTATTGGGTTTGCTGAGGATGCAGAGAGGGGTTGATTCCATCTTTGTGGTGGTGGACATGTTTTCAAAAATGGCACATTTTATTTCGTGTCAAAAGACCAGCGATGCGACCCACATCGCAAACTTGTTTTTCAAAGAGGTTATTAGACTTCATGGATTGCCAAGAAGCATAGTCTCAGACAGGGATACCAAATTCATAGGTCATTTTTGGAGGACGCTATGGAAGAAGCTAGGGACTAATTTGGATTTTAGTTCAGCTTACCATCCACAGACAGACGGACAGACCGAGGTGGTCAACAGAAGTCTTGGAAACTTACTGAGGAGCTTGGTGACGAAACACCATGGAAGCTGGGACCACATATTACCACAAGCAGAGTTTGCGTACAATGATTCTGTGAATCGGAGTACAGGAAAAAGTCCATTCCAAATTGTGTATGGGACACAACTGAGAGGAGTTTCTGAACTCAGGGATTCAGAATGGGCTGCAACTAGCAGCGCCAGTGCTGAAGAGTTCGCTGAAGCAATGCAGGAACTTCACAGCAGGGTGAAGCAATGATTGCAAGACTCAAATCAGGAGTACAAGCGCAGAGCCGATCATCGGAAGAGACAACTTCAATTTGAAGTTAGTGATATGGTTCTGGCACACTTAAGGAAGGAAAGGTTCCCAAGAGGAACACACAATAAATTGAATATGAAAAAGATTGGGCCATGCAGAGTCCTGAAGAAATTCGGGGAGAATGCTTATGAAATTGAGTTGCCAGAGGACATCAGGATATCTCCGATTTTTAATATTTTGGATTTATACCCATACATGGATGGAGAAGCAGAGACTAGAACTGAGGAACTAGTGATCCAGTGGTAGAAGCAATTACCAGTAGTAGAAAAGCCGCAGATGGAGTACATATTGGACAAGCGAGTGGGAAAGAAGACCAGGCGGAAGCAGTACTTCGAGTACTTGGTGAAATGGAAAAATCACCCAGTCGAGGATGCTATATGGGAAATTGAAGCGGTGATACAGAAGCATGGACAGACCATGCAGGAGCTCATGGATAGGAGCCCATGAAACCTTTCAAGCCAGGGAGTATGATGCATGAGCATCGCAACTGCCAAAGCAAGTGTGGAGCCAGCGCATGTGTTTTTAAACATGACATATAAGCTTGATGATTTTTTTTGAATTTGCGTTAAAGATGAAGCACCATATCCTTCATTGAAACACTTATGAAGGAGCTCCTATTGTATTATATCATACCTCGAGCCTTAAGATCTTGTCTGAAGTAGATAGGAGGCATTTATTTTAGTTAATGCAGGTAGATAGATTTTTAAGTCTACATTAGACAGTTTTAGTTTTCGAGAGGGAAAACGGAATATAGACACCCTCCTTTGTATCATTGTATTATTATCATTCATTATCAAACAGGAGCAAGAAGAGAAGAGAAAGCAAAGAACTTGTGGAGAACACCCATGTACAGATTGAATTAATAGAAGAGAGCCTTTGATTCAATTTCATGACTAGTGTTGTTTCTCTGTGTATGTTGTTTATATGATCTTGTCTGAGTGTTTTCCTTGTATGCATTTGCTTTGACTATGCTGTGCACATTATTTCATAGGTTTAACTACAGTCTGAGAGAGAGGAGAATAAGTTTCAATTGTTTCTATGTCTGAGCCAGGAGATTCCTGCATAGAGTGCAGTCGAATTCATCTGCATAGAGTGCGTTGATGAGGCTAGACCGTTAAACCCTTATTCTCACTCATTTAGAAGTTGGTGTAGGTTGGTAGAGCCGTGCAGGGGAAGTGCAGGTGGAACAGGAAGTTTCAGTGGCTAGTCCGAGCATAGGGAGACAGAGACTGCTATTGCCAGAAGTGCACAGAGTCTGGAAGACTCAACACTTTGAGAGATGTTGGAGGTCGAGTGCGAGAAGCGTGTGCAAATTCTCTAAGGGAGTCAGAGTTGACAAGCTCAGGAGGGATAGTTCCTTTGTGATTCCTGGGAGAAGGACCCAAGAGAAGGTTCAAACAGGATGGATCTTTGGAACAGAAGGAATCCTCCAGGAAGAGAATCAACGGCCAGGATTCGCAGGAGAGATTCGCGAAGTCCCACCAACCGTCATATTTTGGAGGAGTTGCGAGGGATTTAACCCTTAGGCGTAGTAGAAACCAAGAGCCATCGGGATTTGGATCATCGGGTTTCATGGAGGCAAGAGTTTCATAGTTGTTGAAATCGCGATTAGCGATTTCCTGACACAATGGGAGCCGTTGATCATCGCGAGGACACGTGGCACGAGATCCTGGAGAGTCTAGGTTCGGCACTTCGGAACCCTTGGTGTCGAAAGAACCACGGAGGATTAGTGAAAATCAGAGCTACGAAGGGTCCCACTGTTATAGTGGTTGGAGTTGACAGGTGTCACGCATATCGGGGTTCGGGACTTGAAAGGTCCTGTGGATCGTGGCAATAGAAATCATGAATTCCCGAAACGCGATTTCCCGATTTAACCGGAAGGCGTGGGGTCCAGACGACAGCTCAGAGTATAGGTGGCATCGCATATCAGGACTCAAGGAATTGTGAGGTAAGTGTTTTGGGACCTCGTTAATACCGATCTCCTGATGGGAAAATTCCCGACGAGGAGTGAGGCAGTCGTGAGCAAATAGTCATCGGGGTTCGAGGAATTGAAAGACCCGATCTCGTGAGTGCCGAACTCGTGATCTTGCGAGTTCTGATTTCCCGATAGAGGAAGGGGAGATCACCAGGTGAATCTTGTGGGTGTATAAAAGTCCCGATACGGGATTTGAAGAGTGATACATCTCTTTGGGCCAAAGTTAGAGAAGGTCCTGGTGGAAGCAGGGCACGTGACTTGGCGCGTCTGCACCATCCTTGTACTACCATATATTCCAATAGCTCTTAGTCTCTCTAAGGGATTTATCCGTTAGCATTTTTGGAAGGGAATCCATCTTAAGAAATATTTAGAGTGACTAATATATGGGGGTTTAGGTCCAAAAATGTAGATGGCATCCCTACCTCGTGGCATAGCCATGTGTGCTTTATGATTTTTTATGTATTCACTAAGAGGGTTACCCATAGAGCATGGTGCAACATCATATAAATCTCGGTAACGAGATCTTGATAAACTATTATAACACTCTCCAATGAAACTTTTCAACCAGCAGATAATGTATGTAGGTCTTGAGAAACTATTATAACACTCTCCAATGAGACTTTTCAACCAACAAATGATGTATGTAAGTCTTCATGTGACAGAATTGAGCATCAAACCCTTGAGAGAGACAAGACATTTCCGAAAATAAATACAATGAATAAATGTTGGAGACCTAAAACTTGTAGACTTAAGTTTTCCTTCATTTGATTCCCCAAAAGTGGTGAGAAAGGATTCTTCATATACTATTGCATTCCATATGTAGGCCAAAAAAAATTGTATGCTTCAATCACTACAAGTGTTCGTTCTAGCGTAGGATTTGATTGGTGGGATTCAAATTTGCTAGGTAATATCAAGTATCCTACCATTCCTAACTCATGGGATGAAAAAATTACCCAATCCTAACTCATGGGATGTAAAATTTACCCTTAACTGTTGTTTTCATTTCTCCAAGAAGGTGAGAGGGAAAGTAGAAATGCATGAAGACAAGAAGTAATTCATTTTTTTAAGGGAGAGATGCTCTGCATGAAATTTCTAGCCACTGTCGACCATCATTTGTCTTCAAATTGCTATGGAAGAAATCACTATTCTTGGGAGGTAAATGAGTAATCACTATGCTTGGGAGGCAAATGAGCATGGGAATATACCAATAGGACTCATACTCAATGATTCACTTTGGAAGGGGCAGGAGAAAATTGGAATAACATACTCAGCGATTTGCTTTGGAAGAAAAGGAAGTCAAACAAAAATATAGAAAACAAATATAGATTCAACACGACACTAAATCACTATCATGCGAGGTGTGAGATCAATAGCTGAATATGGAGGAAAATTCCATTTGGGGGTTTAGGGTTTAGAGACTATTTTTGCAGCACCATTTTCGGGACATTGTGGGTTTCCTTCATACCTTCTAAAATCATGGGGTCAACAACATACAGGTCTGTGTATCCAGAAACATTGTTTAGAAAGGAGGGTTGCATATGATGGTTTTTTCGGTGCACCTCTCCCTCCTTCTCCGTGCTCCTCTCCCTCCTCTGTGCGCCTCTCCCTCCTTCTCCCGTTCTCCTCTCCCTACTTCTCCCCTACTACCCTCCACTATGTGTGCATTTGTGCCTCCTTCTCCCTTGCTACCCTCCATTCTTTGTGCGTGTGTGCAACTATTCACGCTAGTTCAAAAATATGAGCGTGATAGTCATGTAGTGATAGTGTAGTTTAATTTTGGTTTGGGTTTTTTTTTATGTTGTTTTGTTTTGTTTTTTATTTTATATTATTTATATATAATATAATATATATATACATTATAAATT
>JZKD02S1822744.1:221105-260896 GCA_000966675.3 Picea glauca
ATTATAAGTACAATATACAAATCTATTCAAATAATTTGGTATATATTTAGATATTTGTAATGAAAATTATACAACATGTTCAGAAAAAATAAGGGACAAAGAATGAAACCTAAAATCAGCTAGAAAAAATAAGGACCAAAGCATGAAACCAATGCATTTCATATCCAACATACAACACTGGCTATTTGGGAATCTAAATGACACTTGGTTCTAAAACAAGACATTGAACTACACATAAAAATCCAAACATAAATGAATCTTCTAATAATATCTTTGTTGTGATCCACCTACTATTATGTTGTCAAAATTGAGGAACAAAATTGATAGAAGTGCAAAAAAGAGTTTGGGGAGAAAAGTAAATCATGACATAAGAAGCGTAAAGGAAACTTTAATTCTCATAAAAAATGATGATGTAAAGAAAATTAATTTGAAGACAACCAATCAAAGTTGGAAAGCAATTCCTTGGCATGTGATGTAGGACCATCTCTCCATATCAGCCAGCCAACCAGCCACGACAACAAATTCAAATCGCGTGTTGAAGAGAAGCGAAGCCTCATTTAAAATTTGAATTGAATGTCATTAATGTTTAGGTTTTTGAGCCATGGAGCCGTGCCTTTATGCATGAATTAGGTAGGTAGGCCTTAAATGTTTTGTAAGGATGAGATCTAGATCCAATGCTGGACTAGATAGCCCATTCAATGTAATTGAATAGGGTAGGTAGGTTGGAGGGAAGAGCTCGAAGAGACCCCTCAGGTAAAAAGATGAATGGTATCTCTTTAGTGGTAGGCTGGAAGAGTTAGAATCTGTGAGTAGAGAGAAGAAAAGAAGGAGCCGAGACCTTGTTACAGGCCGTGCTCAGGAACACCTTCTAAATACAAGCGTTTTCCATATTTAATACAAAGCGTAGTTTTTCCTGCATGACTATGTGTTAAATGAACATCTATGAGTGTTCTTTACATGATATGGATGTATGTTGTAGATGTATGCTGTAGGTTTTCATTTGCAGGAGTGTGTATGATTTCAGGTGAAGGTCTTTGAGGTTTCATGCTAGGAGGGCGTGATAGAGTACTACGGTCTCTGAATACTAGTGCACTGAAGCACTTCTGAACTCTGTGGATTCAGACAAAGACATGCCAGGTGGGCACAAGAACTGAAGTCAACAACTCAGGAGGAAAACCTCAAGGTTGCTGAAAACCTTGGAGGAAAGGCTGTGTATGAGAGACACAGTTGCAAACAGAGACTTCGTTGTGAGTTCTATAGAGCTCTGCCAAGTGGGCATTGAGCATATGCACAGTGGTGCATTGAGAAGAACTCTGTTGTGAGTTCTTAAGAAGTCAGAATAACTGAGGATTCTTGACACTCTACCAGGAGGGCATTGAGAAGGTGCAAGGAGTGCACAAAATACATAAGAAATCTACTGTGAGTTCAGACAGAAGAACTAGAGTCACTAAGGATTCTGGGGATCTCTGCCAAGAGGGCATTGAGCCAGTGTGAAAACAAAAGAAAAGAGAACTCTTTGAGTTCTATATTCTAAAGGAAGAATCCACTGAGGGATCCTCACTGGGTTGCTGAACACCCTGAAAGACTCAGCAATAGGTTGCTTAAGGGAGAAATAGTCAGGAGGGTACCAAATTCTCCATTTGCAGGAGAAAGGAAGAAGGATAAAATCCCTTAGGGGTATGAGTGTTCAAGAAGCTCAAGAGAGACAACGTTTTCATACGTGCAGGCAAGGACTCTCGATCGTGGAGTTCACAGAAAAGAAAGGCAAAGGTCGAGGCCTTTGAGAACTTGTAATTCTTCTAAGAACTGGAAGAAAGCGCAGAAGCTCAGGAGGGAGCACAACAACCCTCGGATCAACCGAAGAGATCTGGACTATTGGAAGGTTTTCACATCCAGGGAGCATCAGAGCGAGCGCACAGAATAAGAGATTGTGGACCGTCAGATCTCATTCAAACACCCGTCAACCATTGGATTGACCAGGAGTTTCATAGAGTTTAATCTTCATGAACGAGAGGAGGAAAGTTCCAACGAGAGGTGTGGCCATTGGGATATCGACATCCGTGAAATCAGGAGTCACGATGACATGAGATCGGGAATTTTCATAGTGAAAACCCTAATACAATTAGAACCGTCCATTTGTCGGGACAGGTGGAAGAAGTTGAGTGCCATCAGCATATCGGAGATCTCAAAGACCGGAGATTGGGAATTTCTATGGGAAAAGTCCCAAGAATGATCTAGACTGTCCGTTTGTGGAGACATGTGGCGGGGATCAAGTGACCCATCGGTATATCGGCTACCGGGGTTTTGAGTTGACAGAGAATTTCTATCATTGGGGTATCAAAAACTCTGAAATCATGAGATTGGATCATAGGCGTCCAGCAGTCGGGATGCATGGCGAAGATCCAGATTATCGGGGGAAGTCCCAATAGAAAATTCAAACCGAAGGATCAACATTTAAGATATCGGAGTTCTCGAGGTCGAGAAAGTCAGGACATTTCAAGTCTCGAAATAGCGAGAGTGAATCTGAGTCATCTGTTTGTGGAGACATGTGGTGAAGATCTAAGATCTCAGGAAAAGTCTCGAAAGGGAAGACTCCATCGGAGTTTCGGGACTCAGCAAATTGGGAGTTCTGTGAGCAAGAGATCGGGAAAATCCATGTTGGAAACCCCATAAACGATCGAAGTTGTCCATCAGTTGGGACACGTGGATGAGATCGGAAGCCCATCAGCATTTCGATCATCGAGACTCACATAGGTAAGTGTTTTGGTTTTTCAGTTGGCGAAACCCGAGGGTCAATCTGAACCATCCATCCACTTGGGACGCATGTCAAAAATCAGAAGAAAGTCGGGGATCGGCATTTCGTGAGTCCTGGAGACAAGGGGAACTTGTAGTTCAGAATCGCGAATTCCGATACTCCAAAAAGATGAGAGATCCATGTGAGACCCTGCTGACGTCGTCTCATCATAACTGGGATCGGGAAATCTTGATGGTGAAAACCCCGAAGCAGCGAGGATCATCCATCTTTGAGGACGTGTGGCCAAGATCGAAGCTTTTGGGAAATTTCCTGAAAGGAAAGGGTCATCAATCGAGAAATCGAGGATTCCGTGGACAAGAGGTTTGATACATTTCAACCAAATCCCGATAAGAAGTATGACTGCGGTCCTATAAGGGGAGGTCATGTGGACCAAAAGTCTAGCCTGGCGGGCTAACGAAAATTGGAGCACATCGGGATTTCGAAGTGCAAACCCCCAAAAGAGATAAGGCTGCGGTCTTGTGAGAATGGGTCACATGGACTAGGGCATAGCTAGACGGGGCTAAGGCAAAAGGAGGCGCATCGGCAAATTGGAGATCGGGATTCAAGAGGTCAGGGAACTCTTGACATCGAGGATCACAAAACCCCGAAACTCGAAATTATCAATCGGGGAAAAGTCATAGGCGCGTGCAGAGGCCATGACAGGGAAAGAAGGACCTATGGATCGGGTTTGGACAGAGATTCTAGCAGGGAATCAAAAGAGATAGTTCGGCTCAGGGAAGAGATTGAACGATCCTTAAAGACTGGGAGGTCAGTGCAGAGGCCTTTTGTCGAGGCAAGAGGAGGCGTCTGCGTTAGTGAGGTATCAGAGTCTGATTCTTGTCTGTATATTTCAGGCAAGGGAGGCATAGGAGATAGGAGAGCACTCTGATACACACCATCAAGTGGTATCAGAGTGAGAACTCTGTTTGTATATTTCAAGCAGAGGAAGGAGAGAGAAGGTAAAGGAAAACAGGGTTATTGAGGACTCTGTGATGGTTGTTTGCAGGTAGGAAACAATCAAGAATACAGTAAGGGAGGATTATAGGATGAAGCTGGAAACACTCGGGATGCAGAGTGACAAACGCAGATTTTCTAGGAGGGCAACCAGAGACAACAACATGGCTACTGAAGGCCATAGATATGCTGGAAGGAAAAACTCAGAGTTATGGAGCCAAGAAGATATGGATGAAGAGCTCACTGATATAAAGAAAGAAATAGAAAAGATTGCATTGAGGATGCAGTAGAAAGAAAAGTCGGGATGGGTATATGAATGGCCCATGAGGAAGGAAAAAGAAAAATGGCCAGTCAAGGAGTTGATGGCTAGAAGACAACATAGGCTGTTAAGAGGATGGTTGAGGCAGGTTGAAAACCTCAACGGACCTGAGGAAATGGTTCAGGTATGTGAACCAGAGACTGGGAGGGATCTCAGTGATATGGGATCGGCTAAAGATCTCAAGAACTGCTAGGAGGGCAGGGAGGAAATTCCATATTGTCAGGTGGGCAATGAGTTGAGATCGATGTGGGATCTCAGGGACTGTCAGGAGGTTAGCCAAGGAATTTCACATTGCCAGTTGGACAATGAAATGAGATCATTGCGGAATCTTGAAGACTGCCAGGAGCATAGTAGAAGCATCCTATATTGCCAGGTGGGCAGGGATGAGCAGATGAGACTATCTGAGAGTCTCATGAACTCAGAAGTGAGTCGAAATCAGCAGGAGGAGCTGACAGAGCAGGTGAGCTCGGAGGTGGATTTAGATCAGCAGGTGCAGGTGACAGAGGATGAAGATTCATGTGGTTTTCCAAGCCATGTGAATGAAGATGATGACAAGTTAAAAACTTTCACCATATGGGAGACCAATCTGAGGAGCCTTATAATGATTGGGGGAATCGGGATATTCCTACCCCTTGCCCAAGAGGAGGTATAAATCTGTGTTGCAGATGCAACAACAATAGAGGGACAGCTAGTTGAGACTGTCACTGAAGGATTGGAGCAGATATCTGAAGCTGCCCAAGCAGATGAAGAGGATGATGAGAATTCTGAGGAATGGTTCGATTTTTCCAGCGAGGGGACTGAAAAGAATGCAACATGGGAATTTGCAGAAGAAGAAGAAGAGGCAGATAGATTTTGCTTTGCTGATCTGTGGGAACAGATAGAAGCCCTAGAGAGAAGGGTGAAGATGTAGAGCATGCACATCCAACAGGTGAGGTTGGAAGCAGATGATGAACAAGGCATGGGAGATCACAGTGATCTGCCCATGTGCCAAAAATTTTTGCAACTAAGGAGACTGCATGAATAGATCCAGCCATTGGAGCAACTGGATGGAGTGATCGACATCATCAGGAAGTTGATGATCTGGTCAGCAGAAACTGCCAGCAAGGAGAAGCTAGGCAGAAGAGAAGCAACGCAGTAGAAGCAGCAGCAACAAATAGATGGAGCAAATGAACAGCTCCAGAGGATGGTTTGGGATCCAGGAGGATTTCAATAGCTAAGATGGGAAGCTCATGAGCAGGAGCTCATGAATTTTGCAGCTGAGGAGTATGATGCAGGAGCATCTCTCCACATCATCCAGCCAGCCAGCCACGACAACATATTCAAATCACGTGTTGAAGAGAGGCGCAACCTCATTTAAAATTTGAATTGAATGTAATTAATGTTTAGGCTGTTGAGCCATGGAGCCGTGCCTTTATGCAGGCATTAGGTAGGTGGGCCTTAAATTTTTTGTAAGGCTGAGATCTAGATCCGATGCTGGACTAGACAACCCATTCAATGTAATTGAATAGGGTAGGTAGGTTGGAGGGAAGAGCTCGAAGAGCCCCCTCAGGTAAAAAGATGAATGGTATCTCTTTAGTGGTAGGTTGGAAGAGTTAGCATCTGCAAGTAGAGAGCAGAAAAGAAGGAACCGAGACCTTGTTACAGGTCGTGCTCAGGAACACCTTGTAAATACAGGCGTTTGCCATATTTAATACCAAGAATAGTTTTTCCTGCATGACTATGTGTTAAATGAATGTCTGTGAGTGTTCTTTACATGATATGGATGTATGTTGTAGGTTTGCATTTGCAGGAGTGTGTATGATTTCAAGTGAAGGTCTTTGAGGTTTCATGCCAGGAGGGCGTGACAGAGTACTGCGGTCTCTGAATGCCAATGCACTGAAGCACTTTTGAACTCTGTGGATTCAGACAAAGACGTGCTAGGTGGGCATAGGAACTGAAGTCAACAACTCAGGAGGAAGACCTCAAGGTTTCTAAACACCTTGGAGGAAAGGATATGTATGAGAGACATAGTTTTATAGAGCTTTGCCAAGTGGGCATTGAGCATATACACAGTGGTGCATTGAGAAGAACTCTGCTGTGAGTTTTTAAGAAGTCAAAATCATTGAGGATTCTTGACACTCTACAAGGAGGGCATTGAGCAGGTGCAAGGAGTGCACAAAAGACATAAGAACTCTTATGTGAGTTCAAACAGAAGAACCAGAGTCACCAAGGATTCTGGGGAGCTCTGCCAGGAGGGCATCAAGCCGATGTGCAAACAGAAGAAAAGAGAACCCTTTGAGTTCTGTATTCTGAAGGAAGAATCCACTGAGGGATCTTCACTGGGTTGCTGAACACCCTGAAAGACTTAGCAATAGGTTGCTTGAGGGAGAAATAGCCAGGAGGGTAGAAAATTCTCCATTTGCAGGAGAAAGGAAGAAGGATAAAATCCCTTAGGGGTCTGAGTGTTCGAGAAGCTCAGGAGAGACAACATTTTCATATGCGCAGGTGAGGACTCTCGATCGTGGAGTTCACAGAAAAGAAAGGCAAAGATCGAGGCCTTTGAGAACTTGTAATTCTTCCAAGCACTGGAAGAAAGCGCAGAAGCTCAGGAGGGAGCACAACAACCATCGGATCGACCGAAGAGATCTGGACCATTGGAAGGTTTTCACGTCTAGGGAGCATCAGAGCGAGTGCACAGAATAGGAGATTGTGGACCGTCGGATCTCATTCAAACACCCGTCAGCCGTTGGATTAACCAGGAGTTGCATGGAGTTTAAGCTTCGTGAACGGGAGGAGGAAAGTTTCCACGAGAGGCGTGGCCATTGGGATATTGGCATTCATGAAATCGGGAGTCACGATGACATGAGATCAGGAATTTTCATAGTGAAAACCCCGATACAATTAGAACCATCCATCTGTCGGGACAGGTGGCAGAAGTTGACTGCCATCGGCATATCGGAGATATCGAAGATCGGAGATCGGGAATTTCTATGGGAAAAGTCCCGGGAAATATCTGGACCATCCGTTTGTGGAGACACGTGGCGAGGATCGAGTGACCCATCAGTATATCGGCTACCGAGGTTTTGAGTTGACAGAGAATTTCTGTCATTGGGGTATAAAAAACTATGAACTTGTGAGATTGGATCAGAGCCGTCCAGCAGTCAAGACACGTGGCGAAGATCCATGTTATCGGGGGAAGTCCCGATAGAAAATTCAAACTGGAGGATCGACATTCAGGATATTGGAGTTCTCGAGGTCGAGAAAGTTGGGACATTTCAAGTCTCGAAATAGCGAGAGTGAATCTAAGTCATTAGTTTGTGGAGACACGTGGTGAAGATCTAAGATCTCAAGAAAAGTACCAAAAGGGAGGACTCCATCGGAGTTTCGGGACTCGGCAAATCGGGAGTTTTGTGAGCAAGAGATATGGAAAATCCATGTTGGAAACCCCGTAAACGATCGGAGTTGTCCATCAGTTGGGACACGTGGATGAGATCGGAAGCCCATTGACATTTCGATCATCAGGACTCACATACGTAAGTGTTTTGGTTTTGTAATTGGAGAAACCCGAGGGTCAATCTGAACTTTCCATCCACTTGGGACGTGTGTCAGAAATCAGAAGAAAGTCGGGTATCGGCATTTCGTGAGTCCTGGAGACAAGGGAAACTTGTAATTCAGAATCACGAATTCTGATACTCCGAAAAGAGGAGAGCTCCATGTGAGACCCTACTAATGTCATCTCAACATAATGGGGATCGAGAAATCTTGACGGTGAAAACCCCGGATCGGCGAGGACCATCCATCTTTGAGGACACGTGGCCGAGATCGAAGGTTTTGGGAAATTTCCCGAAAGGAAAGGGTCATCAATCGAGAAATTGAGGATTCTGTGGAGAAGAGGTTTGATACATTTCAACCGAATCCTGATAAGAAGTATGACTGCGGTCATATAAGGGGAGTTCATGTGGACCAAAAGTCTAGCCTGGCGGGCTAACGAAAATTGGAGCAGATCGGGATTTCGAAGCGCAAACCCCTGAAAGAGATAAGGCTACGGTCTTATGAGAACGGGTCACATGGACTAGGGCATAGCCAGACGGGGCTAAGGCAAAAGGAGGCACATCGGAAAATCGGAGATCGGGATTCAAGAGGTCAGGGAACTCTTGACATCGGGGATCACGAAACCCCGAAACCTGAAATTATCAATTGGGGAAAAGTCATAGGCGCGTGTAGAGGCCGTGACAGGGAAAGAAGGACCTGTGGATCGGATTTTTACAGACATTCCAACAGGGAATCAAAAGAGCTAATTCGGCTCGGGGAAGAGATTGAACGATCCTTAAAGACCAGGAGGTTAGCGCAGAGGCCTTTTGCCAAGGCAAGAGGAGGCATCTGCGTCAGCATGGTAATGATAAACGATACACTATGTTAGTGATAAAAAATAACTTGCTAATGATTTCCAAATCACATGATAAGACGAGAATTAAGAAGAAAAATCATTTTCAATTTATTCAAATTTAAAGGCTTAGAGACAAGCTCTTAAAGATGGTATTTCAATGTATAAATCGATTTTCTTTTTAAATTAAACCTAAGTTTATTTTAGGGTTTTCGGTGGCTAAGTGGAAAATTTGACAGTGTAGTGAGCCGTCGAAAGCTCTAATTTTTGGCGGCTAAAGGAAAAAACTCAAGACCAATGAGCCGTTGAATGTTCTGAAGATTCCAAAATTTAATTCTTTCTTCCTAGATCACTTTTTTCAAGTTCCAGAACATGTGGGAATGGTATCAAATTAAAGATAATAATTATCAGAAGTTAAATCATCCTCCTCATTAAGTTTTGAAGACATGTGGCAAAAGAAGGAAGCCAAATGGCATTTCTATTTTGGACATAAATCACCCAACTGTCAAACAGAGATCTCAAACTCCATGATCTTCACCTGCATACTGCCAAGTAATGCTAAGAGGGTAAATTCAACCTACAATGATCTTACTTGTCATATCCTTTTTTTTATTATATTTAGTTTTAGTTATTTTCAGATCCATTTTTATAAAATCTTGAAATTGTGATGTAAAGGCTATAAAGCCTGAGACCTTTGAGGTTTAGAAATATATACCATAAAATCTTTCTAAGGAGTTAAAATAAAACATAAAATCTAATTTAAGGAGTGAAAATAAACCCTAAAATAGTTCAATACCACCACATTACTAAATCACACAGAAAATTTCGAAGTATTGACCTTCAAAATCTCAGCTATGTAGACTCTGATCAATTCAATGTTTCTCTTCTTGAAAGAGAATTGAAATCAATATTTCATAAAAGACCAGAACACCATTGCATTAGAACACCTGAATGATTTTCGCAACTATAGAAAATGATTGTCACAACTATAGCAAATTTGTCGTAACTGAGATATATATAGGATTGATTTAGTCAGTCTTCCGACGAATTTGGTCAAATTGACCAAACATTAAGTCAATGACCGTTTGATTCTCACATGTGCCATATTTGGTCGTTATAACGACTAAAGTTAGTCACTATAGCAACTAACTCATGGTTGGTCTCTCTAGCGACGAAAGTTAGTCGCTATAAAGACCAACGTGAAATGTTGGTCGCTAGAGCGACAAACAGTTGGACCCCGAAAAAAAAAAGTAAATTTAGTCCAAAAAAAGAAAAAAAAATACGAAATTTTTTTAAACCGTCGTAATATTTCATCGTAATTTCTGCCCAATGTAGTAGTGTAATAGAGATAAAAACACCAAAGTGCCTAAAATTTCTAGAAAAAGTCTAGATCTATCATAATGTTTTAGATGATTCAAGTTAGAGAATCGTCTTTCACAACTAGCAATGCTAGTTGGAAGAGTAAGAACATTTTCCCACAATTTCACTAAATTTGGATAAGAATCACCCCACTCAAGTTCTCCTCTACATTGTTCTCATGCTCCAACCATGCTTTTCATTAGATATACTCAATGCAAACTAATAGTGAAACTTTCCATTTTTCCTTCACATTTTTCTATATCAATTACTGGTAAGTATTCAATATTAATTTTTTCACATAGGCATCCCAACCATCATTTTATCTCAAAGTATATTTCACCCCCTTCCTCTATGTAACAATGAGAAGTGAATAATTTTTTCACATTGAATACAAGAAAATTTGTAAACCTGTCGTTGAGACAATCAATCAACTTTTGGACAAATTCTTTACCCAAGTGAATACAATCTTCCATAGTACCCGAGCCAAGTGAGTTACATATCATTTCAAATCTTAACATATGCACACATGAAGCATCGATATTATCAATAGACTAAAATTTTACATGTTCTCATTTCTTTGGTAAATATACAACATATTGAGAACTTGCTCCAAACATATCTTGCAAGAATCTTCTACGAAAAATTTAAATCAACACATCTAATTGCATACCAATAGGCGTGATATCATTACGTTCTTCTTAAAATAATTGACTTAACTTACTTAATTCAATTAGAACATACAGAACAAAATGAATACAAATTTGAACTTGAAATGTTGTTTCCATTTCATAAATATTTCTATCATCATGTTTCTAAATAATGTTGGCATAATTTTGATAAGCCTATCGATCACTTGTCCCCTAGAAATCCATTGGATTTGATGAAATTTAAGTACCTACCACTTATCAATTTGAAATAAGTCCATCAACATTTTCAATTATCTGTGGATATTTACATATTTTCCAACCAAGAATATACTTTATTGGCCAAGATATCAATATAATTAAACTTGGGAAAATAATTTGAAGAATATGTTATGGCTAGTGCCTCATGATGCATTACATAGTGAATAAATAACAAATGAGGCACATCATGAAGAAAATTAGTCATCAAACTCTAATGAAGAAGTCTCATAAATGAAGCTCTGTTTGACCCAAATCCCACCATTTCATATTTTGATAAATCCATTTTAGATAAGAATCCTACTAGGGATTCATACATTGATTGTGTAGTATTGTCCTTGATTTTTAGAAGACAAATAAAATTTGTTGCACGTGTCCCTCTTCCTCCATCCATTAGATATGTAATATATACAATGAATTATTTCTCCATTATTTTATCTATTCATTCATCCATGAAAATAAAATAAAATGGACTTAAGAAGATTTCTACCCTCAATATTTTCTAGTAAACATCGTTTATTGCAAGTAAAAACTATTTTCTAGATGTAATATTAGTGTATGAAGAATATTATTTGGTTGAAGACATATTAGGTGTCCCCTTGTACCTATGCAATTAATATATTATTTTATGATGATGATGACAATGATGATGATGATGGTTAACATCTGCTAAAACCAAATTTGGTCTATTGGAACTTAAGAAAGGTAAGGAATTAGTTGGTTTTCTTTACAATTTTATTTCTCTGCTAAAAAATATTTAAGAGAAGCATTCCTAAACCACCATATTTTTTATTAAAAAAAAAGGCTAGGAAGGCCGTTGTTGTAAAAAATATTTTGAAATTATGTTCTTATGTAGGTGTACACAAGACATTCTAAAAGAAAGTTATTTTTATCTTCAACCTTGTTAGTGTGAAAAACATGAAAAATATTTTCCACCCATGGTGTTTTAGGAATTTTCCAATTCCCTTGTTTCATTGTGGAGCTCATGAGATTTGTTTTTATTTTAGCAATGTTGATTTTCATCTTTACACTAATCAAAATAGAGAGATAATTTTTATCTTATAGATTAGGGTTGATAACCTCCTTATAATATCTTGATTTTATTTTATCCTCTACTTCTTTATTGCACAGCAATATCTCCATAAATTTATATGTAATAATATTTTTAATATTATCATTATTACAAAAAGTGAGCGCTTCCTTTATTCCTCAATTATTTATCCAAGACTTGGCATCTTTAGGACAACCCCACTTGAGTCATAGGTTATTTTGACTAGAGTTTGAAGCAATCTTAGGAAGCCTCCTTTCTTCCATGTTGTTTACCTTGTTCTTATACATTAGGTACCTAGTCACATTCATTCTCTCAATGGGGGGAATAATCGCTTCTATGAGGAGGATAGGATAAGGTTTATTTCCATTAATTTTGAGATTACAAGATATTAAAAATTTTGTGTTTTCTCTATCCTTCTCCGTGATTCTATAGAGATGTTGTAGCCCTAAAAATAACATCCATATAAGATAGTAGGAATGATGAGAGTTTGTTATGGTCCTATTCTCCCTAACCCCTCAAGTAGATAGAATAATATGTTTTCTATATAATAAAGGCCAACATTAGAAAATAATCCTTATGTAATAATGTGAACATGTCTAGTGTAAGAAGACTTAATAGAAGGTTCTGCTTCTATAAATATTGTCCTCTAGAATGTTCTCTAGAAGATTCAAATAGTATAAATAGGAGTATAAAGCATGAAGAAGCTTTGTCTTGAGAATCATTTTGTACTTGAGATCTACTATGCTGGAGGTTTCCCCCTTGAAGAGTAAAGTGAACTTGGTTATCAATATAATAAAGGTATCGTTTATGGAATCATTTTTTTCATTCTTCTCTATACTTTTCTCTATCCACTAATAATTATTACAACAATTTTGTTTTTTCTATATAATAATACCATCTAGTACCTTAGAAGTGGTATACGATCACTTTCCTATGTAGAATTTTTGGATTCTTTTTTTCAATCTAGAAACATGTATTGTCGACATCTTTAAAGGATAGTGATATGTCATTCGACAGGTAAAATTGTGGTTGGGGATGACTACACAAAGGAAATATAGATTGTTTCATCGGTTACTTGAAACACATTGTTTCACCTAGTTGGAAACCTCTATAACCCTTGTTGGTACCCCTTCCAGTAGTAGTGTATTAGACACCTCTTTCATGTGGCCATTCACTCTCATGTACCCTTGGGTATATTTGGAGTCCCATAGGTCTCCTGAAACCAACTATAGATTAGCATATTGATCACCTGAATGCTATAGTGGAATTGAGAATAACACTTGGGCAGACTAATCCCACATACCTAGGTAATCATGTAGTATGACTAAGGGTATAGTTGAGCCTCCTTAGATATATCCTTGAGATATTGGGTTGAGTACTACTATTGGACCTCATCGTTATATTATAGAGTTATAGCATAGGGAAAAATATTTCTCATAGGAACCCTTAAAATGCTAACCCTTCCTACCGAAACATAACTAAACAAAAACATAGGGGAAATTTTTTAGCGCAACCCTTCCTTTTGCATCTAGGTTGCAAAATTACTACACAAATTAAACTATTAAAAATCTAGGCATTGTGTCACTGCATTATTATTCAGATTGGAGTATAAATTTGCGGGAGTAAAAATAATGTAGTCGTCTCATTGATACCCTTATTTGGGACCTATACCACTGGATTCCTCTTTTCATACTAATTGTAGTGGTACCCATCACTTATAATAATTTTTTCCACGGACCCACCCACCCTCCCCAACACCCTTATTTGGGGCATATTCCATTGGATTCCTGTCTTCGCACTAATTGAAGTGATACCCCTCACCCATAACCCCTTTTTGTGTGGACCCACCAACCCACTTATCTCCTTATTACCTTCCAAATTTCCCACTCCAACAACCAAGAAGTTGACAACCACATCCTTTCCTTGCAAAATGACAACACCTACAACAAGACTTACATCAAGAACATCAATTCCAATGTTTCTTCCCTCAATTCCAAATTTGATACCCTCACTACTTGATTTGACTCCCACTCTAAGGAGGTGAAAAATAACTTCACATCCTTTTCTAAAGAGATAAAACACTAGATGAGTCATTTCTGGGTCCCTACCACCTCTGAACAAGCTTCACAACTAGAAGGTGCTTACTCCTCCAATACCATGGCCTTTCATTTAAATTTGATGGTTTTCATCCCACAATATGGGTCACTCAAATGGAACATTATTTCTCCTTGCCTGAAAATACTAATTATTTGACCAAACTTTGTATCAATGTCCTTTATTTGGATCTTGAACATTAGAAATGGTGGCAATGGCATAAAAATTCACACCGAGGGTATATTGCTTGGACCCAATTCTTTTCCAACCTTTATGAACACTTTGAAACTAACACAGATCATTTGGGACGTTTTACCAATATTAAGCACTTAGGAACATTGGATGAATATATCGTCGCTTTTGACAAATTATCTTTCAAAACAAACGACATGTAAAACACCTTATTTCAGGAATGATTTATTAGTGGACTAATGGATGAAATTTGAGCCCATTTCCTAATGTCTTTCCTCCATACTTGGATTGAAGATATCAACCTCACCAAGGAAGCACAATAGGTAGTCTCTTCCCAAAACAAAAAAACATCCTTTATTCCTCGCTCTTGACCCACAAATCCCACCCCTCCTTCCAATTCTCTTAAGGTCCATAAACTAACTATGGAAGAAATGGTTGAATGCCAACTTAAGGGTATTTTCTATAATTGTGATGAAAAATATTTTATGGGGCACAAGTGTCAAGAGAAAAATATTTTTATAACCATTTCTAAGGACGTTTCTGAAGAGGATGTCATTTTTTCCCATTCCAAAGATGAGCATAAACCACCCTCGTACCCACTAGAAGTTGAACAACTTCTCTTGTTGAATGCCTTCACTAGTAGTATCTATGCTCCCCAAACCCTTAAGTTAATTGGTTACATCAAGGATAGGAAATTCCTTATCATAGATGACAGTGGAAGCACACATAATTTTATTCATCGCCACATTTCCCAAGAATCCATATGTTATATTCCTACAGTGAACAATTTTCAAATCATGATTGCTAATGGTGGCTCCATGAAATGTGGGAGCATTGTGAAAATGTGCACCTACAAATTGGTCAGTACCACCTTAAATATCATATTTTTTCTATTCACATGGGAGGTGGTGACATTGTGGTACGTTTTGAATGGTTATGCACACTAAGCCCCATCACCATGTATTTGAAGAAATTAACCATGAAATTCCAATAGGATGGACAACAATATAAGTTCCAGGGCATCACAACATATTCCCTCGATATCATTAGTTCCCACAAAATGGAAAAAATACTCAAAAAGGGTCATTATGGAATTATTGCACAACTCCATACCATTCAAGCAATTGACACCCCCTCACCTATTGTTCATCTCAACATTTGGTCTTTCCTATCCAAAAACCAATCTATTTTTGTCAATCCCCAAGGAATTACCCCTTCCCGTGGCACCCATGATCAGCCCATTCCCCTTGTCCCTAGGAATATTTCTCCCAATGTTTTCCCTTATCATCACCCATTTTCCCAAATAAATGAAATTGAAAAAATTGTTAAGGAATTGCTAGCGGTAGGTGTTATATGTCCTAGTACTAGCCCTTATGCTTCTCATGTCGTTATGGTACTCAAGAAATAAGGAACATGGAACATGTTCCTTGATATCCACACCCTCAACAAAATTACCATCAAAGATAAATTCCCCATTCCTATCATTGATTACCTTTTGGATGAATTCAGAGGTAGTCAATACTTTACCAAAATTGATCTATGTTTTGGATACCACCAAATACGTATGAAAGACATTGATATTCCCAAAATTGGATTCTGAACTCATGAGGGGGATTATGAGTTCTTGTTCATTCCCTTCGGTTTGTGTAATTCATATATGTAGTGTATTTAGGGAGGTAATGGGGAACCGAAGGGGAAATAGTGATAATAGTGGAGGCCATTCAAAATAACATGGACTAGATCCACTATATTATTAAATAAAGCCCACTATGGTAGTTAGATATATTTTATTAGTGTGAGGATAATAAATGTGACAAGGATTACTAGAAAGTCTATTCTCTATAATTTTCTTAGGTAGTATTATATAAGATGGAACAAATGAAAAATGTAATAAGCATACTGAAGTATATTGTAAATGTATCAAACATTGATTTAGGAGTGTTATCCTTCTATAAGGATTAATATATGGTGTTACCCTACCTCAAGGGTTTTTTTTGTTTCTTGTGTACACTATTTTGTGTGACGCATTGGAATTATTTATAATATTGTGTTTCAGTTTTATTGGAGAATATAACATTTGGTATCATGTCACTTTCTTCGGCCAAAGTAAGGAAGAAAATTTTGGTTCGTTTTGTATATTTGTTCAAGGGAAAAAAGTGGACAATGCATTTAAGATTCAATTATGAAACTTTTTGTGTAGAATTTGTAGAAAAACATTGGGTATTTTAATTCCTCTCATAACAATATCCAATCTCAAAAAAACAAATCATCTACAATGGAGTGCAAGAAGTCAAGTTATTGTCATTTTAAAATCAACAATATTCAGGGGTTTTCTAGAAAAAGTCATGTGATTGGCAGAGTAAGTTATTTTAAAACCCTAGTTTTTTGTTAAATATTTCTTCCAAGCAAGATGATTTTTACCAGAAAAGATGATGGTCCTAGTATTAAAGAATTCATAAATTCCCAAAATTCGCTATGGAAAGAGAAGTGGAAATCTCATCTACACTATGATTTCACAAAAGATGTTATCATATGGTGGAAATCATTTGACTTTTGTGAGTTGATGGTACTTTATAATGAAGCATATGAAAAATTGGTTTTAGATGAGTGGTATCATACAAAGTGTAAGCATGAAGAAATCAACAAGGGTTTATTTTCATGTGGAAACTATATATTATAGGCTCATGGTTGCATTCATAAATAAAAGGTCATTGTTTCTATTAACCCTAGTTGCCAACAAAATTTTATCAATGATCAGTTGATTAATAGATTGCAAGTTTAGGAAAAGAATATGAAAAGGAAAAAGGTTAAGGGTAAAAATATTCAAGTTTTTAAATATTTGAAGCTCACCATGTACAAATATGTATTTCATTTTTATTTTTGTTCCATTCATATGAATTATGGGGATATTATTATTGGATATTCTTTAATGGATAAAATTGGTACAAAAAACAGTAATGCAGAAAATAAGTTTGTGGAACTTTAGTACATGAAAATAAAATTATGATGCAGGAGCATTGCTCCACCTCAACTCGCGGTAGCTCATCAAGCACATTTACATAGATTCGAGGAGGAGAGAGGCGACATACCTATCATTTTGAAATTGAAATGCAATGAAGGCAATTAAATGTTGTCAGTCTGGAAGAGCTAAATCATGCTTTCGCACAATCCTGTAGATAGGGTCGCCTTAAGTGACTGTCGATAGGAGGGATATAGATTTGATTCATAGGGTATCCTTAAGAACTCTACCATGAGGGAAATGAGGAGGTACAAGAGTGAAAAATAACCAACACGTTATGAAGTGTTGAAGAAATTGAGGAAAACCTAGAGTTACTAAACACTCTGAGGGAAGGAAGCTCTGCAAGTGTGCATTGAGCAACTGAAGAAAATGCCTTGGTAAACCTAAGGGATTTCAGGAACCAATAGGAAGACCTGTGCAAGGAGTGCATCAGGCCAACACTTAGATAAATGATGTAGGGGATCCCTCTAAAGGCTTAACCGAGCGCAAGGAGGGCGCCTGAGATAAAGTAAGTTCATATTACAAGCTCAGGAGGAAGAGCATCGAGTTTCTAGGAGGGAACCAGAAAGTCCTTGGAAGGATGCAGAAGGGCTGAGAACCTTAAGGGTTTGACCCAAGCACAAGACCAAAAAAATTAGCGTCGTCACACACAGAGTTCTGCAAGGAGTGAAAGAGACGAGAACAATCCAAGTCTCAAACAAAAAAGTGTTAAGTGGACACCGGAAAGTAAGGACTTGTCAGAGTCCAGAAGTCCCGAAGCCAAGTGAGAACGTCCATCGTCAGGGAGAAGACAGGTGGATAAATATCAAAATATCTGGGAGTTAGAGTTCTAGAATATCTGCATTGAGAAAAGGGAGATCTTCATGAAGTCATGAAGAGCAAAGTTAATATGGACCATCAGAGCCAGAAGGACACGTGGGTGAGATCCACGTATTTTAGAGAAGTGGTGCTTTGGAAGGGGAAAAGAGATCAGTTCTAAAAAACTCCCAAAGGTCGGAGTTTGAAGCCGATCAAAACCATTGACTATGGAAGTAACGAGAAGCCTTGATCCTCGCACCCATTTGTGTTCGCTGATTTTGAATTCGGGGAATTAGGAGTTTGTGGCGGTCAAAAAGACCAAATCCGAATTTTGAAGAACTGTTTAGGGTTTATCCCCGGGATATAGCTCAAGGTCATATGGGAGAAGGGAACTAGCACAGAGAGCTAGCGCCCGTCGTCAAATTTCTTCAAAGGGGACAACAAAAAGATGTGGGTCTAGTAGAACCTGCACTTTGGGGAAACAGGGACCTGTGAAATTTGAATTGGGTTCTAGCAGGGAACCAAAGAGTCGATCTGACTCAAGTGACTGAAAGAACCTAGACTGGGAGGTTGAGAAGTCTCAGAAGGAGGGGAGAGAGAGGGGGTTTGCACCAAATGACATTGCAGGATGTGTCTCTTAATAAATAAGAGCCCACAAGAGAAAGGAAAAAGGTTCTTGAAAAATATGAAGTTGAATCAGAAGCAAAGGCTATAGAAGCAATTGCAAAAATGCACCAGGAAGGACATCAAAACACATAAGAAGCTAAGGAACCACATGTTGAAAATTCCAAGAAAGTAGAATCGAGATATATGTTGATGTATATCAACATCCACACCACATAGAGAAAGAAAATTCATCCAAGTAGGAGTGTGAGCATAGACACACGGATTATTGACCATCATGGCACTAGAAAGAAAACCAATTAAGAGGTGTATGGATAAATACCAGCATAGTAGGACAATATCAGGATAGAACAAAAATCCCATGGCACCACATGTATGATAAGGATCAAGATCAGGGTGGAATGGAATTAGTTAGACATCATGTTCATCTTCCATTAGGATGGATGGATTCATGTACATCGTACTAGTTGGATACATTACTTTGTTGGTCATATTATTTGGATTTTTCCCATGTTTCAAGAATGAAACATGTGAAGGGGGATGGGATGTAGTGTTGCTAGTGTGGTAATGGGGGGCCAAAGGGCCCATGGTGATACTGGTGGAGGCCATTCAATTTTAGGGTGGACTAGGTCCACTATATTATTATATAAGTCCCACTATGGTATTTAGGTATGTTGTATTAGTGTGAACATAATAAATGTCACAAGGCTTACTAGAAGGTTTGTTCTCTAGAATGTTCTTAGCAAGTGTTATATAAGGAAGGGATGATCAATGTAATGGGAATAGTGAAGCATATTTTAAATGCATCAAGCATTGATTGAGGAGTGTTATCTTTCCATAAGGATTAATATATGGTGTTACCCTACCTCATGGGTTTTGTCTATTTTTTGTGTCTAATATTTTTTGTGATTGACTGGAGTTATTTCCGAGATTATATTTTAGGTAGTGTAGCTAGGGAGGTGATGGGGGGGAAAAGGGACCACAGAGATAATAGTGAAGGCCATTCAATGTAAGGTTGACTAGGTCCACTATATTCTTAATTTAGGCCCACTATGGTAGTTAGATATATTATAGTAGTGTGAACATAATAAATATGAGAAGGATTACTAGAAGGTTTATTTTATAGAACATTCTTAGGTAGTATTACATGGGTAAGTGATGAGAAATGTAACGATCATATTGAAGAACATTGTTATTGTAACAAGAAAGCATTTCTTGAGGAGTTTTATCCTTCCATAAGGATTAATGAATGGTTTTACCCTACCTCTAGGATTTTCTCTCCAATTATTGTGTTATTTATTAGAGTTATATTTGAGATTGTATTACAGGTTTATTGAGTCACATAACAACCCTCCACCTTTCAAAGTCTCATGAATCATGTCTTCTTCCCTTTGCTCCATAATTTTTTCTTAGTTTTATTTGATGATATCATCGTCTATGGTAAAACTTTGCAATCCCACGTCGCCCATGCATATAAAGTATTACACTTTATATCTCAGAAAAAACTCATTCTCAAACATTCTAAATGTTTTTTGGAGATTCCAAAGTAGAGTACCTATGATATATTTTTGGAAAGGATGGTGTCCCTATGGTTCCTAAGAAAAAAAAATATGTGAAGGATTGGCCCCATCCTAAAACTCTTAAAACTTTGAGAGGTTTCATAGGTTTAACAAGATATTATCACAAGCTGGTTCAAAATTTTGGAAGAATTGCAACTCTCCTCATTTCTATCATTAAAATAAATTATTTCAGTTGGACTCCAACAGTTGGTCAATCCTTCAAATCCTTTAAAGAGGCTTTGTTCATGATATTTTTTCTGGTCCTACCTGACTTCACCAAGACTTTTGCTCTAAAATTTGATGCTTTTGGGAAAGGCATCGGGGAAGTTCTCATGCAAGATGGAAAACTTTTGGCTTTCACTAGAAAATAACTATCTAAAAGACACTTGGTAAAATCTACCTATGAAAATTAAATGTTGGATATCTACATGCATTGGATATCTGGCGTCCTTACTTGCTTGTGCAACACTTTCAAATTAAATCAGATCATCATAGCCTCAAATATTTATTGGAACAATTAATTTCATCCCTAGAGAAACATAAGTGGTTGACCAAAATGTTTGGCTATGATTATGAGATCATTTATAAGAAAGGAAAATAAAATGTGGTTGATGATGCCCTTTCAAAGAAATATGAAGAACAAGGGTCCCTCTTCTCACTTTCATTCATTGTATATGATTGGTTAAAGGGAGTTCACTAAGAATGGTTCCAAGATCCCAAACTGTCTCTCCTAATCCAACAATTTCAACAATATACACATGCATCTTCGGGATACTATTAACACAATTAGGAGAGTCACTATAAATCCACAGTGCTCTCCGAAATTTATGCTTCACCACATCCTAAAATTTAGGTTTTCAAAAAACATGTGAAAGGATCAAATATTTATTTTCCTCAGAAGTCATGAAACATGGCATCTTAACTTTTGTGGTTGAATGTGATACTTGTCAATGTAATAAGGGATAAGTAGTCAAAATTCCAGGAACACTCCAACCTCTCCCTATTCCACCTACTATATGGACATATATTTCTATGGAATTCATTGTCAGAATACCCAAATCTAGCCATAATTATGTCATAATGGTTGTAGTCGATCACCATTCCAAATATGCTCATTTATATTCCCTCCAACAACCATTCACAACATTGACCATGGATCAAATTTTCATGGATAATATCTTCAAACTTCATGGAAATCCCCACTCTATTGTCTTTGACTTTGTTCCAACCTTCACTAGAAAATTTTGGCAATAATTGCTCAATCTACATGGAACCCAATTTCATTTCATCTCATCCTATCATCCCCAAACTAATGTTGAACCTAAATATGTCAACGAGTTTTTGGAAACATGTTAGAGTTGTTTCACGTCTAACTAAAAATTTGAATGGGATCAGTGGTTGTTATTATGAGATCCAAAATTTTGCTAAGAATTGGAAAAATATTGAGGCCAAAAGACCAAATTTGGAATAATTTAGGATAAAGGGGGATAAATTATCGGCCTGTGAACAAAGAAATATTCCTAGGGGGATCAAGTTAAGGTAAAAAGGGGGAGAAGGGGGCAGAAGTGCCTAAACATGATCTTAAGCACCCATCAGGAAGGAAAAGGGGCCTATCGCGACCCCAAAATACTTTTAAAATCATCGACATGGGGCTTGTATTTAGAACCAAGGACCAATACCAAGGGGCTAAAAGACCGAGAACTGAATCCATTGTAAAAGGTTGGATATTGATGGTTCTAGTCACACTTCACATCCCAAAAGCAATAGGACCTTAAATTTCCTTTGGTGATGTGACAGGGGTTTACCCTAGGACACACATCCTTTTTCAATGGAATCACATATCCTAGAGCAATGTGGAAAACACTCTCAGGCAACATGAGAATTTGTTTGCAGTTTTGAGGAAAACCACCAATCACTCTAGAGACAGGATGCACGCTCATTAGATGAAAAACCACCCCATGGTGCTAACATGTCATAACACATTGAACCCAAATAATTAAATATGATAGGTAGGTCTACCAAAATGGCATCCATAGGGACCAATCAACAACTTCCATGCAAATAAGAGGGACCTGCTGGATATTACAAAAGGAACCAATGGCTGACCCCAAGCGCAATGACATGTGGCTTGTCTCTCGTTCCACATATATGACACCTTGGACCAACAAGAGGCTTCCACATATCCATGGGTACATTCTTAAGTCATACATGACATCACTCAAATTTTGTGGTATTATAAAATTCAAAGGCTTTCACCAATGATATGGATACATGTGGTATTTGGAAATTAAAATAGGAAAAAAACCTATATTGGGAACAATTATCACTACATACAAAAAACTAAGTCAACACTTGAGCTCTTGAAGCACTATGACAATGTCCTCTTTTACATATTCCAATGGTCAAAAGGGTAACTCGTGAACTCGCAAAGGCCCTTGCATTCAATGTTTACAGTTAATTTTACTCTTAAGATGGTAAAATGGACACTTTTCCAATCCCTAACAAACCTCAATCATCCAAGAAACCTGTCCCAACTGATGAGACCCTGAGTGAAATATATAATTACATTTCGACCCAGTCCTATCATTTTCAAACATATGCCCAATCATTCACAATGATCAAACCAATGGAAAATATTACCTACACCTATGGGAATCAAGCCTGGACCGATCCAACATCCCGAAAACCTTGAATTTAATTGAGCTTGTACATTGATGCATTGACAGTTATCAAAATGATGAAGGAAAGGTGATGTATACAAATGGGTACATGATTATTTGCACAATATCACAAGATTTCCCTACCAAAATGATTTATTTTCCTGAAATCTCTTATGAAAAATTATAGCACCATACCCTAGAGGCCCAGTATCTATCATTATACTAGCTTGATAGAGAGAATATTTTAGGTAATCTATTGGCCCCCAATTCCCCATTACCATATACTCCACCTCCTTTCCAATCCATCTCGTTTTGTGAAACCATCAAACAAGTTATAGCAATAATTTTCCAAGTAACAAGGTATTATTATGATATAGTAGTTGATGAAGCTATGCTTGGCCAATTTTCTCTTCTTTGTTCCTTAGAATCCATCAGTTTCCCAAAATTTAAATACTACCAACTCCTAGAAGAATTCATGCATGCTATTTTGTCTACCAATACTACCAATTAAATACTACCAATCTTAACTAGTGTACCTCATTTTGTCTCAAAATTGCCGATATTTTGAGGCTTGGGAAATTAAGATCACACATGAAGATGGAAAACTGAAAAATGATCATTGAATGGACCCATGCGATGAGGCAACAAGAGGAGGATAAATTTTTTATCCTCTATGTCAACAAATACATGAATTTTATTTATACTCTGATACATGGCACTCCTCTTCCAAGATTAATTCCAAATATAAGGCATATTTTGTAGATGAGAAAGGATTCTAGGAATGGGGATTGGTACCTAGATAAAGATCATACCATCATTAGGGTGTATGGTTTTAAAAGAGAACCCTACAAGATCCCTATCTATTAGAAAAAAAGGATCACGATGAAATAAAGTAAAACACATGCAAAAATAAAGCACAGAGGATACACAATAAAATAGAGACACGGATATACATGGTTCACCCAGTGTGGGCTACATCCACCAGAAAAATTTCCAAGTCCTTCCTTTATTATTATGCAGCAAATGAAGGGATACAACCTACAACACACCCATTGTAACTTCCTTTTCTTTATCTTAGAGTCACCTCACTCATAATACAATATTAGCAATGATGCATAGCCACAATACATTTCCCTCATAAAAGAGGGTTTTCTTCTAGGAAAAAAAAAACTAACATAAATTATACCGTCAGATCTTGTAACATCCCTAGCCACCCATAGGTTGGGGCATGATACCTACAAACCCACTAATGGACTTCGTACTCTTACTGATACCTTCTTTCATTAATAAGAACTCATAAGATATAATATTTAGCCACATGCACAACAATATCCAGAAAGCATGCATAATCTAAGATTTAGTTAAATGATAATTAAAATACACAGCAGAATACATTCATACACAGGTAATAATATCACAACAAAGAGCACTTATCTCTATAAAAAAGGGACACCAACTGGATGCATACCAAGGACGTTCCACCCAACCGTAGACACCACTGCTCCGAATCTCAACAATAGTGTCACCCCTGAGCCAAGGTTATGAATCCACAAGGATGATTCTAGAGTATACATGGGTTCCCAAACCAAACACATCTAAATCTCTCACGGGTTTTCCAGCACCCACAAAAATCCAAGTATCCAGCTCTCTTCTACCCAGTATGTACCTCCCAAGAGAATGGACCTCCACCCTTCTCTGCCATAAATTCCCTCAAGCAAACCTTCTCATTTTTCCAAGGCCTCCAGCACAGTTGGTCCAAAATATCAATGATGGAACTCTCAGGACTCACAGTTGTGATAAAAACAGGGCACATGCCAATGCATCCTATACATGTAGGCCCTAGGTCATGGCTGGATTGCGCCGACGACCATTAAAACCAACTATCCAGTGGCTAATTCTTAGCAGTTCTTTTCCCTTTACCAAGCCAAGATGCAGGTGAGGATGGATAAATGGATGGGTAAGTGAGTGCATGGAATGGCTTCAGGGAAATAATGGTATGAAATTCATAAGGGAAGGAGAAGACGAGCCAATGACCATCGACCATCGACTGACGACCATCGACCATCGACCAACGACCAATGACCAACCCTAAAATCAAACCAGGGATGGGTTTAAGTATATCTCGTGGGGAATCAAGAACCTCCTGGACTTCCCAAAGAAGCTCACTTAACTGATACCCTTCCTTAGAAAAAAAGGGTAATTAAAATAGGAAATAAATATTTATCCCCTCGAGGCCCCCCTCTTGCAGAATCATAGCCCCCTATAACTCTAGTCCTTGTCCATCTAGTAGCCAACGATTTGTTTATTATTAATAATGATCAAAACATTACATTTCTTGGTCATATTGGCCCTTTAACAATTCTTTGGGCTCTCACGCCTCTCAGCATTGTAGCAATACATTATTTAAAATGGGGGTTCGAAACCTGGGGTGTTACATCCCCTCCCCCTTATCTTGGCACTGTCCTTAGTGCATATACAAAATAGAGATCAAAATCTCAAATTTATTCAAAAAGTTGCGGGTACTCTGCCCGCATGGCATCTTCTTTCTCCCAAGTAGCATCTTCAGGACCGTAGCAGGTCTAATGAAATTTTACTAGCTCTATAACTGGATTCAAAAGCATTTTGACCTTTCTATCCAATACCCGCACTGGCTGCACCCGAAAGTCTCCCTCTGTCTCTACCTTAATCAGATGCCAATCAATAACATGGTTAGGGTCATGTACATATTTATTTAGTAAAGATACATGAAATACATTATGCACATTCATGGAAGCAAGTAATACAAGCATGTATGCAAATGGCCCTATTATGTCCAATATTTCAAATGGACCACATAATCTAGTTGCCATCTTTGTACAACTACCCAATTTCAATGAGATTTTCTTGGGCTTCACTTTCAAAAGTACATGCTCCCCTACTTTAAATTCTCTAGTTGTCATGTTCTTGTCTACATAAACTTTTTGTCTATCCTGAGCTGTCTTTAAATTCTTCTTGATATTAACCACCTAGTCTTCCATGTCCTTGAGAAAATGCAGCCCAAGTACTACTCTATATGTTGGGTTGTCCCAGCTTACTAAAGTATCGCATTTCCTACCATACAATGCTTCAAATGGGATCATTCTCAATGAAGATTTGTAGGTAAACTTTCCCCTCTAGAAATTAGAGGTAAACTTTGTATCTTTGTCTGAGACAATTGTCCTAGGTATCCCATGCAACCTAGCAATTTCCTTCATGAAAATTTCTACAATATTAGTCGTTGTATGCATTGTCTTCACAGGCACAAAATGAGCATCCTTTGTTAATTTGTCAACCACCACCATGATTGAGTCATGCTTCTTATTCATTCTGGGTAATCCTGTGATGAAATCTATGGTGATCACTTCCCATTTCTTCTTTGGAATTGGCAATGGATGCAACATATCCCCTGAGTGCCTATGCTCAGCCTTCACCTTCTGAAATTCCATACATCGAGCGATGTAATCAACAACATCCTTAGTCATTCCCAGCCAAAAGAACTGGCTTCTTACTGATGTAATTGTTTTCTGGTAACTGGGATGTCCAACATAAGGAACATCATGCATTTCCTTCAGTACCAAATTCCTCAGTTCTTCGGAACTAGGAACATAGATTCTGTTTTTATGCATGAGTAATCTGTCTTCCTTTATCTCATACTCCTTTATTTTTTGTTGTACATATCCTTTATGTAAGTTTTCCTTTACCTATAGGTAATGCCGATGTGTAACGCGATCATCTAAAATTTTTCACTTCAAGTCTTACTGATGCATACTAACAGCAATAGCATGCATGAGATGCACTATTCTACTAAGCACATTGGAAACTTTATTCTCCTTTCCTTTGATATGCTTGATATCAAAGTCATATTTACTTAGAGATTCCAACCATCTTGTTTTCTGGCATTCAAGGTCGACTGTTCAAAAATATACTTCAGGCCAATGTGGTCTATCCTTAATTTGAATTTCTTTCCCATGATATAATGCCTCCACATCCTCAAGGCGTGAACAATGGCAGCAAGTTCCAATTTGTGGGTGGCATAGTTCCTCTCGTGTTCCTTAATATTTATGGACTCACGTCCAATGACATGTCCATTTTGTGTGAGGAATTCCCCAAGTCCTTCCTTACATTCATCTATACACACCACAAAAATTTCATTTGGGTCAACAATCTTTAACACAGGTGCACTAGTAAGTAATTCCTTCAACAGATTAAAATTATTTTCACACTTGAGTGTCCATTGAAATTTAGTTCCCTTGTTTTGCAAGGAAGTGATGGGATGAATAATCTTAGAGAACCCTACTATGAACCTTCAGTAGTAGCCAGCTAATCCCATAAAAGATATGACATCTGACACATTTCTGGGTGTTGGGCATCCTATAATGGCTTTGATCTTCTTTGGGTCTACTGCTATGCCCTGCTTTGAAATAATGTGTCCCAATTAATTGATCTTCTTTTGATATAAAGAACAATTACTCAACTTGGCATACAACTGATGTTTTCTCAGTACTCGCAATACCAATCTTAATTGATGTTCATGCTCCTCTTCATACTTAGAATAGATAAGTATGTCATCCAAGAATACTATGACAAAATTATCCAAATAATTTATGAATATGCCATTCATTAACCACATGAATGCATCTGGTGCATTGGTCAGTCCAAATGGCACCACTACAAATTCATAATGCCCATACATGGTCCTAAAGGTTGTCTTATGAATGTCTTCTTCCTTGATTCCTACCTGATGGTATCCTGCCCTCAGGTCAATTTTTGAAAATATCTTTGCTCCTCTTAGCTGATCAAAAGGATCATCAATTTGGGGTAGAGGATACTTGTTCTTTATAGTGTACTTGTTCAAATGTCAGAAGTCAATACACAGCCTCAAGGTTCCATCCTTGTTTTTGAAAAAAGGTACTAGTTCTCCCCAAGATGAAGCACTTGGACGTATGTACCCTTTCTTCAACAATTCCTCCAACTGCATTTTTAATTCTTTTAACTATGGTGTGCTCATTCTGTAAGGTTTTTTTGACACCGGGGCAACTCCTGGCACTAAATCAATTGAGAAGTCTATCTCCCTCCTTGGTGGCAATACTGGTATTTCTTGGAATACATCTTCAAATTTTTGTAGTATTGAAAATTCTTCGAGGCTTGGCCCTTTTGTATTATCTGGCTCTTCCACATGAGCCGCATACAATTGACATCCTTTCCTAAAGCATATTTTTTAGCTGTAAGGATGAAATCTCTCTTATAGAGATGGGTCTTGGAACTCTTTTCACAGTGCTCTGTTTTCCATTTCCATCAAGACATGTAAATGTCTTGTTATGATAATCTAGGACAACATGATGCTTGTCCAAACAATCTATTCCAATCAAAATATCACAAGACCCCAATGGTATGATATTTAGATCAATACTAGTATTCACGCCATTAAGACTTATGGAACAACGTCTGACCATATCATGGATTCTTCTTTTGGTTCCAGTGGCTAACTGAACCAAAATTTCTTTTCCAAGTTTACTTCTCTCCAAATGTAATCTATCCACTATCTTAGGATCAATGTAGCAATGGCTTTCTCCTGAATCAATAAAAATAGAAATAGGTTGATTTATGATATTACCTTCCACCTCGATCATATTGGACTGGTACTCTGCTTGTCGATCATTTAAAGTTGCATAGATTCTTCTCATATCTTCGATTGTTGTAGCTTCTTGGATGTCATTCACAATCTTCACTCTTTCTTTTCTATGTGGGAAATCCTTGTACAGGTGAACCTCCTTGCATCCCCAACATTGGATTGGTGGTCTTCCCCTTTTTCCCAAGTAATCTTCCTTCTTGGAATCTCCCTTAGCATACTGATCTTGATGATTTCTATTAGGCTCATTCCTATTGAAGGGAGGTTTGAATCCTTTCGTCCTATGATCGAAAATCACATTTTTATTGTCCTTCCAAGATTATTGTAGGGATTCTCTTCCCTGGCCTTGATCATATAGGTATTTATCCTTCCTGATGGAATCTGTCAAGGTCTTGGGTTCATCATACTTGATCTTTTCCTTATAAAAGGCTGGCAGTCCACATCGAAATCTTTGTATTTTCACTTTCTCATCATAAAATGGACCTGACATACTTTAACAATCCCAAGAACTTCTTCTCATATTCTTCCATAGTCATGCTTCCCAATCAAAGTTCAAAGAACTCCTGCATTTTCTTGTCATAGAATTTCTCTAAGAGGTAATCCTTCTAGAAGTACTTCTTGAACTTCTTCCAAGTGATCCTACTTTCATTAACATGTTCCACTTTCTTCAGTTGGTCCCACCACATTGCATATTTCTCGTGTAAATAATAGGTGGAAATCCTGGCTTCCAGGCTGGATGAATAGTTATGAAACTGAAAATGTCTCATGAGCCCAAGCAACCACACTTCGACATTATCTTCCCTTTCTTTTTCACCCTCAAAGGAAGGTGGCTTGAGCTTCCTCATCTCTCCTTGAAAAATCTACCTCTTGTTTCCTTCTTTGGTGTCTGGCAGGAGACACCTCTGGATAGCTTACAGGATCTTTTGATGCATAAAACTTTCTTCATAGTAAGGAGGTGAGTGGTGTCCATGAGGTCTGCTAGCACTTCTGGAATAACTAGCTCTTCAATGATCATACCTTCCTTCATGGCACCTGCCTTCTTCCTCTTGTCTTGAGTTTGATCCATACTTCGTTTGTCTATGCAACTTATTTAAGCTCTACAACACTTGAGAATTTATCTAACTTTTCTGTCTCATCAGTCTCTTGTTGTCTTCTTTGTAGCTCTACACTTCCATCTTCAGGCTTCTTACTATTTATATTAATGTTTCCTGCTCTCCTTTTCCCTTGCATCCATTGGACTCTGTCTCTACATTAGTAACTATGGTATTCTGGCCTTCGGCCTCCATATCATGATTGGAGGCTCCCTCTCCTTCTTCCATTTCCTCAGTACGCATCCTGAGTTGATGTTCTTAAGCCCCTTAATTCTGCAAAATGTGCAAGCAACCATTTTGTTAGAATTACGCATATGATAAAGAAAATTGTCAACATTGATATAGTTCCTTTTGCTTCTTAATGCAGACCCCCTTCTCTCCTAAGGCTGCATGACTTCCTAGTTAAGGGTCTTCAATCCCAAGCCAAATTGGCTCTCTGAAACCTTGATGGTTTTCCTCTCTATCTAAACACAGGCCCTTCTAGCTTTTCAGGCACGGGTCTGATGGCCCCCATGACCTTCTCCTTCTCCCTTGAGAAAATATCAGAGTTGGCACTAGCTCCTTTTATCTTGGCCCCTCCTTATATGTGACCTTAGGCAGTGACCACACACAGATGCACGATTGCGGCCATGCTCAAAGGTGGTTTGGAACCAAAATACATTTCGCCCCGCAATTCACCTCGAGCCACCATGTTTCCTTTTTCCAAAACCATGGTCTCGATTGTGGCCCGCCCTCAACTTCGTAAAGACAGAGCACCTCCTGTCCCCATAATGCGAGGTGATCGTTGATATCGTGATCTTGATGGTGCTTCTAAATAGAAGACCAATATCTACCTCTTGGGAACCAACAACTCCGATTTACCTCTCTGAGATCGACGATTGTGGTCGTTTCATAATTACAGACTTAGAAATTATCAAGTATCAAACTTTACTTCCCTCCAAAGGATTCTTCCACATGTCCTTTTGAATTAGACGGTGGGGAATTACTTTGGATGATCTGACGATCGTCATTTACCTTAAGTCCTTACCCGGAATCCACTGCTTCACACCACCTGTTCTCCTGATCTAACGATTTATGTCTAGTTCGGATTATCCGAGATTCGACGTTTACTTTAGCTATTCGACTCTCTGGGCATTGGGAGTTTAAACTCTCAACTGAAAATTGTCGAAGTAATTTCTCTGGAGTCCATGATCCATCGCCACATAGAAAAATATTGTAAGTGGATATGTGGTCCAATCAGGCACTTCCTAGCTGACATTTAAATCATCAACATGCTCAAAAATTACTGACACGTGGCGCACATCCCATGTTTCCATGTCATCCCTGGTGACGTCCACATGCCAAGTCACTTCAAAAAATTTCGACATCCACATCACCTCCTGGTGACATCATCGTGCCCCACCGCTTCAACTCTCCGGGCTTCAGGACTTCAAGAGTTTCCACACTAGCACACTTCCAATTCTCTCAAACTCCGATTTCCCAAACCAGCCAAACTTCCACCATGTGTCTCCCTTATCGAATGACCCATATTAACCCTAGACTTCAGGACTTTGGAAGTTACTGCTGCAAGGATCAACAGATGCCATTCCTTTGGGCCTTCGAACTTCGAAAAAATCAAACCTCAACTTTTTCTGAAATTTTTTTATCTGAAGCTCGTGATATACTAATGCATGTCTCCCATGGATCGACCACTACGATTTCTTTGGGTCTTCATATTTCTGAAATCTCAACTTTCAACCTTCCATTTTCCCCAAAGTGCGTGGATTTCTATTATGTGTCCTCCTGGATCGGACAACTGAGATTCACTTCGGCTCTCTAGGCTTTGGAAATATCAATTCTCAACTTCTCCTCGCTTGCTCTTTCCTAGAGTTCTTTCACCCAGAGCACATTATTGGTGGACGCATGTCCTCCTATGGATCAACGATCCCCAGCTGCTTCAGCTATTCAGAGTTTTCATGATCGAGGACTAGCAAGTCACATCATTTCATGCCTTTCAATTTGCGGGGAACCCATGGATGGTTTGGAGTAACCCACTTTTCACCTCGTAATTCTCTTGACGCTGACACTTAACCCCTCAGTGAAACTGTGGTTTGGATTGCGGGACCACCTTGGGGAATTATCTCCCGTGTAACTTGGCTCCCTGTAATGCCTCATGTCCATTGATATCTCTCTCCAATGGGATCTAATGGTTGTGACCTTAACCCTTTCTTCCTTTTCATCGAACAAACCCTATTCACCTATCCTTTGATCCAACGATACTTGATCTCTCTTGATCCTAGAGTGGTGATCACTCCTGAATTCGAAGGGGGACGGTCATGATCCTTCGAACCCCTTACAATGGGTATATGACATTCTATCTCCTACATAGATTCTGCAACCCCATTCCTTCTGATCTTTTCAAATTCATGGTCAAAATTCGATCTCGACCCAGAGACTCTGACTAATAGACCTGGCCCATATCTACCCGGTGTTTCAACCAAAATCTTTGATACCAATCTGTAACATCCCCAGCCACCCTCGGGCTAGGGCATGCTATGTACAAGCCCACCCTTGGACTTCGTACTCTTACTGATGCCTTCTTTCATTAATAAGAATGCATACGACACAAGATTTAGTGACATGCACAACAATATCCAGCAAGCATGCATAATCTAAGATTTAGTTAAACGATAATTAAAATACACAACAAAATACATTCATACACAAATAATAATATCACAACAGAGAGCACTTATCTTTATAAAAAAGAGAAACCAATTGGCTATAGACCAAGGATGTTCCACCAAACCGTAGACACCGCTGCTCTAAATCTCAACAACAGTGTCACCCCCGAGCTAGGGCTATGAATCCACACAGATGTTTCCAGAGTGTAACTGGGTTCCCAAACCAGTCAGCTCTCAATATCTCATAGGTTTCCCAGCACCCACAACAATCTAAGTACCCAACTCTCTTCTACCTAGCCTGTACCGCCCAAGAGAATGGACCTCCACCCTTCTCTACCATGCAGTCCCTCAGGTAGTCCAGTCCCTCAGGTAGTCCAGTCCCTCAGGTAGTCCTTCTCCTTTTTCCATGGCCTCCAACACAGCTAGTCCAGAATCTCAATGGTGGAACTCTTAAGACTCGTAGTTGTGAGAAAAAATGGGCACAAGCCAACGCATCTCAGACATGCAGACACCAATTCATGGCTCGATTGCACCAACGACCATTACAACCAACTATCCTGTGGCTAATTCTCAATAGTTCCTTTACCTTTACCAAACCAAGATGGAGGTGAGGATGGATCAATGGATGGGTAAGTGAGTGCATGGAAGGGCGTGAGGGAAAGAATTGTACGAAATGCATAAGAGAAGGAGCAGATGAGCCAAGGACCATCGACCATCGACCATTGACCAACGACCAACCCCACAATTAGACCAGGGATGGGTTTAAGTATCTCTTGTGGGGAATCAAGAACCTCCTATCCTTCCCCAAGAATCTCATGTAACTAATTCCCTTCCTTAGACAAAAAGGGTAATTAAAATAGGAAATAAATATTTATCCCCTCACTCCCCCTCTCTTGTGGAATCATATCCCCCTATAACTCTAGTCCTTGTCCGTCTAGCAACCAATGATGTGTTTATTATTAATAATGATCAAAAAATTACATTTCTTGGGAATATTGGCCCTTTAATAATTGTTTGGGTACTCAGGCCTCTCATCATTGTAACAATACATTATTTAAAATGGGGGTTTGAAACTCAGGGTAGTACAGATTTGCGACCTTATAATAAACGATCCAGATTTACAAGGAAAAGTTTCCTTTGGGGGCTTTACCCCTAAACCCTCGTTGGGGGCCCGCTTGCCCTTGGACCCCCTAGCCGGGGGAATGGACCCCGCATAGGGGGTAACCCCCCTCTACAATCCCCCATGTGGAGTAGTGTACATTCTTATAGGGTGTAAAGTCTTCATGGGGTATAAACATGACTGAAAATAAAGACCTCTGAATCAGGAAGATAATCAGGCTCCATAACCAACAATCTCCCACTTGGAGACTGATCTCAACAAATCCACCATTGTTGTATCTACTGGACTATGAACCTTATGGGACCTGAAAAATTTCTCATCATCACCTTCATGCCTGAAGACCAACTGATACTGAGCAAGAACTTAGTTTCTCCCTCGTTCCTCTCTTTGTTAACATGTCTGTAGGATTCTAGCTAGTGTGTATATTTTCCAACTTCAAATGTCTATCTTCCAAGACGGATCATATGAAATGGTACCTAATTTGTATATTCTTAGTCTTTGAATGGAAGGACAAGTTCTTTGCAAGATGAATGGAACTCTCACTGTCACAGTACAACCTGTTATTCTCCTTGTTCTTTCCCAATTCCTCCATAAACCTCTATAACTAAATCATCTCTTTACTAGCCTCTGTAGTAGCAACATACTCTTCCTTTGTTGTTGAAAGTGCAGTAACCTTTTTCCAGTTTCGAAATACAACTTATTGATGTTCCACCTAAAGTAAAAATATACCCTGTGGTGCTCCTCCTGCTATCTTTATCACCTTCCATATTTGAATCAACATATCCTTGTAGAATAGTGTTTGAACCATCAAAACATAATGCATGAGTAGTCGTACCTCTCAAATACCCGAGAATCCACTTTACTTCCTCCTAATGTTCTTTACCTGGATTTTTCATATACCTGCTCACAACTCCCACTGCATGTGAAATATCTAGTCTCGTGCAAACAATTGCATACATCAAGCTTCCAACTGTTGATGAATAAGGGACCTTGGAAATGTATTTTATCTTCTCCTGTGTCTTGGAACACATTTCCCTAGTTAATTTGAAATGGCCGGCCAAAGGTGTACTAACTGGTTTTTCATTCTGCATTCTAAACCTCTCCAACACCTTCTCTATGTACTCACCCCGAGACAATGTCAATTTGCGATTTTTCATGTCTCTTGTTATTCGCAGACCAATGATTTTCTTTGAAGCACCCAAATACTTCATTGAAAATGAATTAACTAATTTATTCCTAAGCACATTTATATCCTGCATATTAGACCCTGCAACAAGCATGTCATCTACATACAATAGAAATATAATATATCTTCCATTTTCTATCCTTTTGAAATAAACACAGTGATCAAAATGAAATCTACTATAACCTTGTTCTATCATAAACCTATCAAAATTCAAATACCATTTCCTTGGAGATTGATTTAGGCCATACAAGCTCTTCTTCAACCTACATACGAAGTTTTCATTCCCTTTTACCTCATACCCATGTGGTTGTTGCATATAAATCTCTTCCTCCAAATCCCCATGGAGAAAAGTTGATTTTACATCTAACTGTTCAAGATGAAAATCTTCTACTACCACAAGACTTAAAATAGTCCTAATTGAAGTCATTTTAACAACAGATGAAAATATTTCATCAAACTCTATACCTTTTCTTTTGTGAAAACCCCTTTACAACAAATCTATCCTTGTACCATTTTTTTCTCCATCTTTTTCCTTCAACTTGTAAACCCATTTATTCTGCAATGCTCTTTTTCCTGCAAGAAATTGAACCAAGTCCCAAGTATGGTTATTTACCAAGGAATCCATTTCCTCTTTCATGCTTTGCTCCCACTTCTTTTTGGTGTCTTCCTGCATTGCCTCTTCATAACATTCTGGTCCACCATAATCATTCAACAATAAATAATACAATGAAGGAGAGTATAGTTCAACGGGTATAATTAACATGGCAGATATTCTAACAACACTTGAAGGAGTTTGACATGCCTGTTGATCCTATTTTTGTATATTTTGATTTTATGGTACCTTCGGAATTTCTTTTTCATTGATCTCATCAAGAACTGTGTATTTTGGTTTTTCTTTTTCTTGTTTCTTTCCCTGTAACTGATCTTTGTACATGACATTCTCATTGAATATGACATCTCTACTCCTAATGATTTTGTTATTTTCATAATCCCATAAGAGATAATCAAAATCATTAACACTGTATCCAATAAAGGTACACTTCTTGGACTTTTCCTCAAACTTTGTTCTATTTTCTTTATCAGTATGGACAAATGATTCACAACCGAAATCCTTCAAAAAAGAATAGTTTACCTTTTTACATGTCCATGCCTCCTATGGAATTCTACCATCCAAATAGCTTGAAGGTCCTATGTTTATTAATTAAACAATAGTATCTACAACATCTTGCTAGAACTGTAAGGGAAAACCAACATTAAATCTCATACTCCTTGCATGCTCCATGATTTTCATGTTCATCCTTTCTGAGACACCATTTTCTTGTGGTGTTCCTCGAACTATGTTCTCTCTATGAATCCCATGGTATGAACAGTAATCATCAAACTCCTTGCTTCAATATTCACCTCCATTTTCTGATCTGAGACACTTCAGCCTTTTTCCTGTCTCATTCTCAACCAAAGCTTTCCATTTCTTAAAAGTATCAAAAACATCATATTTTTGTCGAATGCAATAAACCCAAGTTTTTTTAGTTGCATCATCAATAAAAGTAAGATAATAACGAGATCCACCAAGAGATGATACCAGATATGGTCCCCATACATATGTATGCACAAGTTCTAACCTTTCACTCTTGTTTTCTTTTCCGACTTTGAGAAATCTAAATATCTTATGTTTTCCATAAACACTATGCTCACAAAAATCCAAATAAATTTGTTCAAGATATGGAAACAAATTTTTTTTTTGAAGTATCTGCATCCCCTTCTCACTCATGTGTCCAAACCTATGATTCCAAAATGTTGTATCCACTCCTATAGAAGATAAAGAGATAGAAGAGTTAGTATTACCAGTACATTAATACAATGTACCTACCTTCTCTCATTTTGCTATCACCATTGATCCTTTGGTGAACTTCCACACCTTATCTGTAAATATGGATATAAAACCTTCCCTTTCCAAATTCCATGTTGAAATTATATTTTTCCTTAGATATGGAACATGTCTTACCTCTTTCAACAACCATTGGTTTCCATTGCTTTGTTTTATTTTTACCTTTCCCATTACAACAATTTTTCATGGTGCATCATCACCCAAATGAACCTGTCCAAAATCACCTTGAACATAATCTATAAAATGTTTCATATGGGGTGTGGAATGAAATGAATCCCATGAATATACTACCAAAGACTCAGAAATATTATCTACAGAAAGAATAAAAACATCTTGTAACAAATCACTTGTTACATTTGATTTCTTATTTTTCTCCCGCTGTCCATCTCTTTGTTTATTTGGAGCTCTGCAATATTTCTTCAAATGTCCTTTCTTCCCACATGTCCAACACTCTATATTTCTAAATATGGTTTTGGATATTCCCTTCATATAATTCTTATGGTTCCCTGAGACCTTTCGTCTATCCTTTTGTCTTCCTTTGTTCTCCATGTTTAATGTATTACCTAATGTCTCACCTGTGCTTTTCTGTTCCATTTCCTCACTAAGGATAACACCAACAACATCATCAAATTTTAAAGTGTTTGAAGCAAAGACAAAGTTACTTACAACCATGACCAAGTCGTTCCAACTTTCTGGAAATGAGTACAATATTAGAACAACCCTAATGTCATCATCAAAGTCCACTTTTACAAAACTTAGTTGATTAGTAACTATATTAAATTCATTTAAATGATCTACAACAGACCCACCTTCTCACATGTTCATATTAAATAATCTCTTCATTATAAATTCCTTATTGGATGTCGATGTTTTTTCATACAGTTTAGCCAATGTGTCCATCAGCTCCTGCGTGGTCTTTTCTTTCGAAATATTGAAATCCACCGATGTTTCCAGGCTCATTCGTATCATTCCTAGTTCCTTGATGTCAAGAACCTCTCATTCTTCGTCCTTCGTGGCCATCATATTCTATGTTATTCCACCCAATGGTAGGAATCGATCGTTCTTATATAAAAAATCTTCCATCTTCATCTTCCATAACTAGTATTTTTGGCCGTTAAATTTCTCGAACCTAAACTTTCTATCTTCTGCCATTGCTCCCACTTGAACTAGGAACCCTCTTTTCCTATGAGTTACCTTTCACTCTGATACATGTTGTTATAAAAAAAGGATCGCAGAGCAATAAAATAAAACCAGAAATAAAACACAAAAGATACACAATACAATAGAGACACAGATATACGTGGTTGACCCAGTGTGGGATACGTCCACCAGATAAATTGTCAAGTCCTTCCTTTATTATTATCCAGCATATGAAGGGATACAACCTACAACACACCCATTGTAACTTCATCTTATTTCTCTCACAATATCCTCACTCAAAATACAATATTCGCAATGATGCATAGCTTCAATACATTTCCCTCATAAAAGAGGGTTTCCTTATAGGGAAACAAACCCTAACATAACTTGTACCATCAGATCTTCGACCTTATAATGAACGATCCATATTTACAATGAAATTACAATATACATTTACAAGACAATTTTTCCTTCGAGGGCTTCACCCCCAAACCCCCACTAGGGGTTCGCTTGCCCCTGGACCCCGTAGAGGGGGTAACCCGCCTCTGCACTCCACCCCTTGGAGGAGTGTACATTCTTATGAGGTGTAAATTCTTCATGGGGCATAAACACGGCTGAAAAAAAATACCTATGAATCAAGAATATAATCAATCTCCACAACCAACACTATCTTTTTAATGCCAAGGATTTTTTTCCTTGGAATATCTCAGACAAAGATTGATGATATATCATTTTCTCTTTGTTCAACATAGAAAGGACATTACTTTCTATTTACCACAAGAGGCTAGTTACCTTTTGGTTTAGCAAAGGACATCTTTTTCTGCAGCAAAAGAGAATCTCAAGAAATTTTATTTTGAAAAAGGGGAGCGATGGATATATGACCCAGATGGTGTCATATCAGCAAGGAAGCCATCCTAAAAGCATCAACCAAATGATTTATTGGAAATTACTGAAAATATACATTCCCGGGAGGAAATCAACAAGATCCTAGGAAGTGAGATCTCCATCCAAGTTGCCTCATCATACCACACCAACACAATTTATACTACCCAACCTATGAAGAGAACATTCTCTTAAATGTAGTCTGGCATAGAGGTGGTGTTATGATCCAATGCCTTAAAAATGATAAAAAATCAATGAATACAGTCCATTTCAAGTGGGAAGCCTCCTTTTACAATATATGCAATTCAAAATACAATATGAGTCTAAGGATAGGTCTCCTTGGTGTGTGTGTGTGTGTGTAGGTGACAAAGGATACAATTATAGTGAAAGGGTACAATCAAGGTTTCTAGACGACATAGAATTATAACACTATAAATGTAATAATTCAATATCTAGGGCTTAATAAAGGGTTTTACACATAACATGGGGCTTTGAAAGGGAATTTTCCACAACATTATGTTATCATTTTTTAAGATAATTTCAAATTCATAACCTAGCATATTTGTAACCCATTTTTGTTTCTCTTCTAAATCTAATCATTGCTCCAATAAGTAATTCATACCATCATGATCTATTTTTAATTTGAAGTTTCTTCCTATTAGATAAGGGCTCCATTTATGAACTTCATGTAGTATGTCCAACATTTGTTTTTCATAAACGGGCTTCACTAATTTTTTCCATTTAAGTTGGCCTCTTCCAAATTAAAGGGGTGTTCCTTCTTGCATCAAAACTACACCATTTCCATGGATTGAGGAATCACACTCCACAATAATTATTTTTTTAAAGTCAAGTGTGGGCAGGACAGGATTTGTACACATATCGTCCTTAACTTTTTCAAAATCTTTGGTTTCTTATTTGGTCCAAGAAAATGTTTCCTTATTTAATTAGATTGTTATAGATGATACTATTTGACCATAGCTCTTGATAAAATTGCAGTAATATCCTATCAATCCTAAAAATCCTCTAATTTTATTCAAGTTTTTGGGAATTGTCCATTCCCTCATAGATTTAATTTTTTTAGGGTTCACTTTTACACCTTCATGAGATACAATATGATCCAAATATTCCACTTCTTGAACCCCAATGTCACACTTGGAAGGCTTTGCATAATGTTGTTTCTCTTCCAATAGTTGTAATACTGTATAAATGTGTAATACATGCTCTTCCCAAGATTTGTTATAGAGTAGTATGTCATCAAAAAATACTAACATAAATTTTATAAGGGATTGAAATTACAATTCTTCAATGTTAAGCCCTAGATAAATCCCTGCGTTATGTATAAAACCGCTTATTAATCCCTAGATATTAAATTATTACATTTCTAGTGTTATATGTGTAGGTCGGATAGAACCCCTCATTGCACCCTTTCATCATAATGGCACCCCTTTGGCTCCTACACACACACACACACACACATCAAGGAGACCTA
>JZKD02S1822744.1:260946-282377 GCA_000966675.3 Picea glauca
GTCCATTATATTATTAAATAAGGCCCACTATGGTAGTTAGATATAATAAATGTAAGAGGACTTCTTAGAAGGTTCTACTTCTAAAATATTCCTCCTCTAAAATGTTCTTAGGTGATGGTAACACTATATAAAAGGGTTCAAGAAATGTAATGGAACATGAAGAGAAGTATTGTATTTGAGTGGTATCTCAATAGGAGTATGCCCCCTCGAAGAGGCAAGTGAATAAGAGAGTATCCCTTCCATAATAGGATCCATTGTATGGTGTTTCCCTACCCCAAGGATTTTGATATAATAAAGTAGTTGTTTTCTATATTGTTCCATATATCTTGTGTGGTGATTGTATTCATATATCTTTAGATCTAGTGTCATATTATGTATCTAGGTATTGGGTACATAACATGATCATCTTATCTAATCTCATATTGTATTATTAATTATATTATATTGTAAAATAAGGTTTCCCCTCAAAATGGACTGTAATTCATTGACTTTTTATTAATTTTAAGGCATTGGATCATAACAATAAATATTTGTAATGTTTAAGGTGCATTAGTAAGTCCAAATGGTTTAACCAAAAAATAATAATGACCTTCATGAATTCTAAAAGATGTTTCAGGAATTTCTTCCTACCTCATTCTGATTTGATGATATCCCAAACAAAGATCCAACTTAAGAAATATTTTTTCTCCATGTAATTCATACAATAATTCAGCAATTACAAGAATATTTATATTTGATTGTCATTTTGTTGAGCTATCTATAATATGGACATATACGCCATGAACCATCCTTTTTGTAACCATCAACATTGGTGAAGAAAAAGAACTTTCGCTAGGTTGAATGATGCCAAACTGAAACATTTCCTGGATCATGCGCTCAATCTCACTCTTCTGTGCATATGGATATGTGTAAGGCATAATTATAGGTGGTGCACTTCCTGGTTGCAAATGAATAGCAAGTCCATGATCTTAATCAGGTGGAAGACCCTTAGGCATTTCACCAAATACCTTGGAATGATTGTTGATAATTATTTGGATATCTAATGGGAGTAGAGGATATAGATGTGTGAACATCAAGTGAACACACTTGTGAAACTACACATTGGTGTCCCTTTTTGAGCAATGTTTTCATGCTATTAAATATTATCACTTTAGAGGGTTTCCCTTGGATACATCTAAGCTCAATTTCCTTTCCATTTGAGTAAAACATCATGAAAATATATTGAAAATTAAGGGCCACTATTCCAAATGATTGTAACCATTGGACCCGTAATACAAAATCAACACTACCCATTTAGATGGTTATCATGGGGCTACCCAAAAAATATTCCCCCATGTTGATATTAATACTATGGAATTTCCCTGAACAATTTATGGTACCTCCATCTACAATCATTACTTGAAACTCTGGTGTAGGATATGCAAAGCAATCGAGATAGTTTTCTAATTTGTAATTGATGAAATTATGGGTACTACCAAAATCAATTGATACTATCACCTTTTCTTTTTGATGTATCCTTCTATCTTGAGAGTTTTTGGAGTATTGATGCTGACCAATGCATGACAAGATATTGTTGGAGTAGTCTCTTCTAGATCTGGATCCTGTGGTGGTTCCAAATACTGATATTCTTACTCTTCACATTCTATGTAGAATAATTTCTTTTAATCACATTTATGCCCCTTAATGCACTTTCTTTCATAATTAAAACATAGTCCTTTTGGTATTGTTTCATCCATTTTTTGAGGTGTCAACCTTGTCGGTTGAGGTATGCTTGTCTTATGAACCCAAAAACAATTTTTTCTTCCTATGTATGCTCCAATGGTAGAATTGTGTGTAGCCTTATTAGTGGATTTAATATGGTGATAAAATTGCATAGGTTCCATAATATTGGTAGGATGTATTAATAAAATATCATGTTTAATGTCTTCTTTTAATCCACCCATGTAAGCTTCCAACAAATTTTCATCACTTACGTCATCCACCCTTGTGGCCAATACCTGAAATTATGAATTATAATCTTCAATATCAACCAAGTGCTTGATTCTTTTCAATTGATTGAAGTAGTCATGTTCCCAAAATTTCCCATATTGTGCTTCTAAGTCTCTTGTAAATAAACCCCATGTATAATGATAAAAAGGGGGCTTCCTTTTAACTACCCATTGATATCATTGATATGGTTTTATCTCAAAGTTCAAAGTTGATATGTGAATGCTTTTATTATCATCCATAATATTATGTAATTAAAAATATTTCTCTATTTGGTTCACCCAGGTAAAGACCTCTATTCCATCAAACTTATTTAATTCAATCTTGGAAAAGTTGAATTTAGGATCCCCACCATAATCAACTCCAATATAAAAGTTAAATCCACTTGAAAATTTCTTATTATCAGTAGGTTTTTCAACCTAAATACTACCTTTTTTTCCATGAGTTCCTTGTATTTTGATATCTCCTTTAGGGATTATCTTATCTAGAGCATGAAATATCATGGAAGACAAGGAATTTTTCAATTACTTCATAGATTTTTGTATTTATTCTTTATTTGCATCCATCTTCTTATCCATGTTATTTTCCATTCCATCCATCTTATGTTCCATTTGTTCCATATTTCTTTTCATCTCTTCCTGATTTTAATTCGTATTTGTTTTTATGTCATTCTTATTTTCATTCATATTCATCTCCATTTGTTCCCTATTTTTAGTGATCTTCTTTTCCATTTATTCTCTATTTTCAATGATATTATTTTCCATATGGTTATAAATATCTCAGATTTCATCTTTATTCATGGTTGATCTCTCTGGAGGTTTAGTTGGTGAAGTAAATTTCATAGGAGCCTTTGGAACCATGTGCGAAAATAATAATTCTATTTTTGTCCTCTTTATCACAAATTTTGAAACACCAAAAATAAATCTTCTAATAAAAAGTTATGCCAATTGGAAGCTATGTACCTTTCAAACCCTTAATTTGGAGTCTTACCTCCTTTTTGGCCTTCCTTCTAATGTATTTATGAAATTTCATCCCTTGTAAGTCTGAAATTTCATCTTATAGTACTCTGATATGTCTTCTCTACAATGCCACGGGTTTTTCCAAAACATGATGTTCAAAGTGAAAGTTATGGTAACTTTCCCAAACCCTACTGATTTTTGGAATTTTCTGAAGAGAGAAATTGTATTGAATGTCATGTGTCCAATATTTAATACCTGATTCTGAAATTTGGACCACCTATAATGGGATATGTCTCCTCAATTTTCACCAAGTTTCACTATCTAATATTTCCTAGAAAAAAAGTTATATATAAAATCCCAAGATGACTAGTTTAAAATTAAATTCAAGATGAGTCAAAAAACCTATCTTCCATTAGCCATAGGTATGAAAGTATAATGAAATACAAAAAGTACCTTGATATGTCTTCTAAGTAACCTCCAACTGTCACTATGTGAACCATCCAAAAACAATGTTATAGTGAAAATACTAATATGAATTTATTGGACAAGAAAAACCCTAGGATCGATGCTATGATACCAAATCTTATGATACAATGCCTTAAAAATGATAAAACATCAATGAATATAGTGCACTTCAAGGGGGGAAAATACTTTTACAATATATCCAATTTAGAATACAATATGATATGACATAAGATGATCCTAAGACTAGGTCTCCTTGGTGTGTGTGTGTGTGTGTGTGTGTGTGTGTGTGTGTGTGTGTGTGTGTGTCTTACAAAGGACCTACAATTACATTGAAAGGGTACAATGAAGGGTTCTATATGAGATACAATTATAACACTATAAATAAAATAATTTAGTATCTATGGATTAATAATGGGTTTTACACATAACATGGGGATTTTTCTAGGTCTTAATAGGTTGGTGATCAATAGAAAAAAAATATCAAAGGAGGTTAAGAAGTAGAAATGGAAGATAGAATTATAGGAGCCTTGGATAAAGGGAAGGGGATGTTTCAAAAAACTCAAGGGGAAATTGAGGTTGAGGCAACCCCTAAAGGACCGTCCCTAAAAACTTAAAATCTCTCCTCGACTATGTTGTCAATAAAAGGAATAAAGAAAACCTATGCAGGTGAAGGATCAACAGAGAGAAAACTGTCTTTGTTCTCTCATTACTTAGATATCAAAAATCATAATTGAGAGCTAAATAAGGAGATCCAACCTCAAGAATGTGGGGAGATAGTTTTTTTTTTTAACAGTAGTAAATTACCAACAAGGAAATTTCAATTTATCCCTATTGGAATTTAAGGTGCTAAATCCCCTCTCTCCAACAAACTACAAGGAAACTCAGATAAACTCAAGTTGGGGGATACTCAACCCACCGATATAGTTGGATTGCAACAAAAATAATGTGACATGATGTACAGAGTGGTGCTTCATTCCTCTTCTAGTGAAAATAAGATGAAGGAAATTGTGATGCAGGAGCATCGCCAACACATCAAGCGAGCCAGCGTGGAGCGGAAGACAGCTAGACAAGCCAGCACAAATTTTGAAATACTTTGGGATTGTTGTGAAATTCTTAAATGAGTCATTTAAGAGATGGAACACTTGTATATTGTAATGGACCTTGATCCTTTAAGCTCTTGTCCTTAGGTAGATAGTTGACATTTAAAATAGTTAATGCTGGTAGATAGGAATCCAATTCTAGATTTGATAGCTTTAGAGCGCAAGAGGGAAACGGGATATAGACACCCTCATTGTACATTATATTTATTATTGAGCATTCAGGAAGAGAAGAGTAAGCAAAGAGATGTGTAAAGAACACCCATGTACAGATATTGAATTAATAGGAAAAGCTTTGATTCAATTTCATGGTTATGTGTTATTTCTCTGTGTATTGATGTTATTCTCATGAATGTTTATTTCCTATCATACACTTGCTTTTATATGTTGTGTATGTGATTTCATGGTTGAATTGAAATCTGTGAGGAAGAGTGAATGAGTTTCAATTGTTTCTCTATTTGAGCCAGAGTATTCTTGCAAGGAGTGCAGTTGAATTTGTCCACAAGGAGTGCGTTGACAGAAGGGTTCAATTAGAGAGAACTTTTGTTCTAAGTTCTCAAAAGTGCAGATTTGGCACCGGAGCCATGCAAGGCATGCGCAGGCTAGACAAAGTCTCAGAGTTGCGATTCTGAGCAAAGGGAATTAAGACTGTTGCTGCAGGTGTGCGCAGAGTCGAAGCTTCAACACTTAGGCGTTGTTGAAGAGTTGCCGCAAGGAGTGCGTGCAAACTGTTCTCAGGAGGACTTGAGAAGTCGAAGAACAAGCTCAAGGGGAGTAGGCCTTTGAATTCATCGAGGGATTGCACAAAGGGATTGTGCATCAAAGTGTTTGAGCAAGTGTCGAAAGCTCACGGGCAGGTGAACAAGTCTTTGTGGAGGAAGCGCTTATTTCATTTTGCAGGAATCGTCGAAGAGAAGACAGACAGTTGAAATCCTTTGGAGGAGGTTTCACGAAGTTCCATGGACCATCATATCTCACGCAGGTGCGAGGAGGTTATGATGAGAATGTCCGAGGAATTTAAATCTTGCAGTAAATCAGAGCGTTGATCCAAGTCATCCAGGGCCATTGGATCATTCGCGAGATCGCTTATCAGGATCTCGTGAGAAAGGGGTCGAAGATTTGGCCACAGGAAGCAGTGAAGTCGCGAAGTCACGATATCCCGATGGGAGATTCATGTGGGCCATAGCTGGAGATAGTGGAGGATAGGTGTCGGAGATCGAGAGATCTTGCAAACTTGGAAGTTCGCAAGGCGAGAGCCCAAGTATCGGGTACTCCAAGTCACGAGGACACGAGGCGATGAGTAGCGAAAGAGCGATAGGATCGTATCGGTGTTTCGGCGTATCGAGTATCAGAGGTTGGAGAACTAAGAGTTTGGTATCGCAAGTAGCGAAGTCGTGATAGAGAGAAGTTGCGATAAAGCGAAGTCCCGATAGAAGGAAAAGGAAGTCGGCGTAGATTAAGGCATCGGGTCTCGGGGATCCGAGAGTGTAGTGCTCGACTGTTGGACTCGCAAAGTCACGAGTTCTGATCCTCCGAAAGGAAAGAAGGGAGGATCTCATCGAAGAGAGATGTGGGCGTAGATTTCCTGATAGGGAAATGGAAGAGCCATTGAGTTCTTCGGGCCGTGAACGAGAGAAGGTCCTGAGGAAGGTGGTCATGCTCCAAGGAGTATGGTCAGCGACATCAAGTGGTATCAGAGCGGGAATTATTTGCTTTCTATAGCAGAGAAGGAGGATTCATCATGCCACCAAGGAGAGAAAGACAATCACCAGACCCAGAAGATAGGGAGGTATGAAGAAGAGGCAGGCCAGCAGGAAATCCAGAAATGGAGAGGCGGATGAGAGATCTTCGAGCAAGACTCAAGGAGATGGAGACATCGCAAAGATGCATAGCCAGTGCAGGGGATCTTAGTGATTCCGAGGGTGAAATTGAGGTTGAACACGAGGAGAAAGTTGCAGCTGAAGATGCATCAACTGAGCAGTTGATTAAAGCTATTGCCAGAATGGGTGCAAAGGCGAAGATGGACATTCCAGTCTATGAGGGGAATCTGGATGCAGAGGAGCTATTGGATTGGATTAGAGCTCTCGATACATACTTCAATTATGAGGATATCAAAGAGGACAAGAAGGTCAGACATGTTGTCACACGCTTGAAAGGACATGCAGCCTTATGGTGGGACGAGCTACAAGCTGACAGACGCTGCAAAGGCAAACAGAAGATCAAAAGCTAGGATCGAATGATCGCGAAGATGAAGGCGAAGTTCATCCCAAGAGACTACCAAATCACTCTATTCAAGAGAATGCAGAACCTGAGACAAAAGCTGATGACAGTGAAAGAATACACTGAGGAATTCTATCGACTGAACATCAGAGCAGGTCATCGAGAGAGCGATGATGAGAAGGTTGCCAGATATCTGAATGGTTAGAGATATGACATTCAAGATGAATTGAGCATGGTTACCATCAGGATGGTGGAGGATTCTTATCAGATGGCTCTGAAAGCCGAAGACAAGATGAGCCGCAAGCAAGGACAGTGAGGGCGAGGTAGGAGCCAACCCAAAGGTAAGTCAGTTTCCCAAGATAGGTTCCAGAAATCCAAGGACGACTGGAAAAAGCCTCAGAATAGAACAAAAAGAGGTGGAAGTTCACAGCGAGGCCAACACGCTGAACAGCGAAGGAAACATACAGAACAGGGCAGAGGATACGCTGATAATAACACATTTCCTCGTACCAGAGGTAGAGGAAGAGGTAGAGGTGGAGTCATCACATGCTTCACATGTGGAAAGAATGGACACAAGGCAGTTGACGGTTCAGATAGGAAGAAGGATGGAGGAGAAGCTCACATCACCGAGGCACAGAGGCGAGATGCTGAAGCAGAGGATGCAGAAGACGGAAGGTCATTGATGATGCGTAAAGTTCTCTTAACACCCGAGAAGGAGGTGGAGGACACAGCTCAAAGAAATAGGCTTTTCAGGACTGCATGCAAAACCAAATACAGGAAATGCAAGGTTATCATGGACAGCGATAGCACAGATAATATCGTTTCAACCGAGATGGTGGAGAAACTAGAATTGGAGACAACTGATCACCCGAATCCATACAAAGTTTCATGGCTACAGAAGGGACATCAGGTAAGTGTCACCAAATAGTGCTTAGTTGACATCAAGATAGGAGGATACAATGATAAAATACTCTGTGATGTTATTCCTATGGATGTATGTCATTTATTTCTAGGCAGACCGTGGCAATATGACAGGAACGTAGTTCATGATGGGAAGATGAATATGTATACTTTGGAGAAGAATGGAAGAACACATATGCTACTTCCAATTAAAGATAAAGAAGTAAAACGAGAACCGAGAAATACTGTACTTCCCATGAGTGGGAAGGAACTTCTTACAGAAGTAAAGAAGAAGGAAGATCCACAATTCTTTGTGGTCGGGAAACCAAAAATCGTTTTGACCATCACAAGAGTGGATTATTTGTCGGAAGAAATTCAGGAACTGCTGGAAGAGTTCGCTGACATAGATGTAGACGAATTACCTCATTCATTGCTGCCAATGAGGAGCGTAAGTCACCATATAGACCTCATACCAGGAGCTAGTTTGTCGAATAAAGCCTCATACAGGTTGATGCCGCAAGAGAATGAAGAGGTTAAGAAGTAGGTCCAAGAGTTATTGGACAAAGGATTAGTCAGGGAAATCTTGAGTCCATGTGTTGTTCCAACAGTACTTAGTCCGAAGAAGGATGGAGGTTGGAGAATGTGTACTGACTCAAGGGCGATCAACAAGATAACCATCAGGTACAGATTTCCACTGCCGAGAATGGATGATCTGATGAATTGCCTGAGTGGGGCAAGGTATTTTTTAAAGATAGATTTGAAAAGCGGATATCACCAGATTCACATGAGAGAGGGCGATGAGTGGAAAACAGCCTTCAAGACCAATGAAGGACTATATGAATGGCTTGTCATGCCATTTTGTTTGACAAATGCACCGAGTACCTTTATGAGGTTGATGAACGAAGTCCTAAGGGATTTCATCGGGAAGTTCGTCATTGTGTATTTGGACGACATACTAATTTACAGCAAATCAGAGGCTGAACATCTGAAGCATTTGGTCATTGTGATGAAGAAGCTACAGCAGGAGAAACAATTGATCAACATGAAGAAGTCCTCATTTATGAAGACAGAGCTCATTTACTTGGGTTTTGTTATTTTAGAAAATGAGTTAAGGATGGATCCAGATAAAGTGGAGGTAATTAAAAATTGGCCATCACTGAGAAACATTTTTGAGGTGAGAAGTTTTCATGGTTTGGCTAGTTTCTACCGAAAATTCATCAGGAATTTCAGTGGAATTAGCGCAGCAATGATGGATACAGTGAAGAAGAGACATAAGTCTTTTCATTGGACAGTAGAGGCTGAGAAGAGCTTCAATTTGTTGAAGCAGAAGATCACAGAACGACCAGTTTTGGTGTTGTCGGATTTCCAGAAGACATTTCAGGTGAAATGTGATGCAAGCGGGTATGCTATAGGAGCGGTCTTGAGTCAGGAAGACAGGCCAGTTGCATATTTTAGTGAGAATATGGATGAGGCAAAACTGAAATACTCCACGTATGATAAAGAATTTTATGCTATCATACAGGCGTTGAAGAAGTGGAGGCATTACTTGATCCCAAAAGAATTTGTTTTGTATAGTGATAATCATGCACTGCAGTTTGTGACTCAACAAGAGAAGTTGAATCAAAAACATGCAAAATGGGTAGAGTATATGCATAATTTCACATTTTTGATTAAACATATTTCAGGTACTGCTAACAAAGTGGTTGATGCTTTGAGCAGGAAATGTTTTCTATTGTAGGAGTTTCGAGTCAAAACATTGGGTTTTGAAAATATCAGGTACATGTACGCAGGAGATGCAGATTTTGCAAAAGTGTATGAAGCAACTAAGAATCTAGTTCTCAGAGACAGAAGTCCTTGGATAGATTATATGATCCAGGAAGGATTTTTTTTTAAAGGCAATCAACTGTGTATTCTGAAATGCTCCATGAGGGAGAACTTGTTAAAGGAGAAACACAACGGAGGCTTAGCAAGACACTTTGGGCATGATAAGACATTTGCAAAGCTGAGCGAATCATACTTTTGGCCAGGGATGCGAGCAGAGGTCAAAAGGTTTGTTGACAGATGCAGGGTATGTCAGCATTCAAAGGGGAGGAAGCAGAATGCAGGTTTCTATCATCCATTTCCCATATCGGGGAGGCCATGGGAGGTGATTAGCATGGATTTTGTATTGGGTTTTCCAAGGACACAAAGAGGTGTTGATTCCATCTTTGTGGTCATGGACATGTTTTCTAAGATGGTACATTTTATCCCATGCCAGAAGACCAGCGATGCGACTCACATCACGAATCTATTTTTCAAGGAGGTCATTCGACTTCATGGATTGCCGAAAAGAATAGTTTCGGACAGGGACCCTAAATTCATAGGGCATTTTTGGAGGACCTTATGCAAGAAACTAGGGACTAACTTGGTGTTTAGTTCTGCTTATCATCCTTAGAAGGATGGATAAACATAAGTGGTCAACAGAAGTCTAGGAGACTTGCTGAGGAGCTTCGTGACAGAGCACCATAGTAGTTGGGATAACATATTGCCACAGGCAGAATTTGCATACAATGATTCGGTGAATCGAAGTACAGGAAAAAGTCCATTTCAAGTTGTATATGGGATGCATCCGAGAGGAGTATCTGAATTGTGGGATTCAGAACAGACTGCGACTAACAGCGCTAGTGCACAAGAATTCACTGAGGCGATGAAGGAACTTCATAGCAGTGTGAAGCAGCGACTGATAGATTCTAATCAGGAATATAAGCACAGAGCAGATCAGCATCGGAGACAACTTTAGTTCGAATTTGGTGATCTAGTTCTGGCACACTTGAGGAAGGAAAGGTTCCCAAGAGGAACATACAATAAGCTGAAGATGAAGAAAATCGAACCATGCAAGGTATTGAGGAAATTCAGAGAAAATGCTTATGAAATTGAGTTGCCAGATGGCATCGAAATATCTCTGATATTCAATGTCGTGGATTTATACCCGTATAGGGCTAGAGAAGAAAAGACTAGAGCTGAGGAACCAGTGATCCAGTGGGCGAAGCAGATGCAGATAGCAGAAAAGCCGCAGATGGAATGCATACTGGACAAGAGAGTGGGTAAGAAGACCAGACAAAAGAAGTACTTTGAGTATCTAGTCAAATGGAAGAATCACCCAGTGGAGGATGCCAACGGGGAGACTGAAGCAGTGATACAAAAGCATGGACAGACCGTGCGGGAGCTCATGGACAGGAGCCCATGAAAATTTTCCAGCCGAGGAGTATATGATGCAGGAGCATTGCCAGCACATCAAGCGAGCCAACATGGAGAGGGAGACAGCTGGACAAGCCAGCACAAATTTTGAAATACTTTGGGATTGTTGCGCAAGTATTAAATGAGTCATTTAAGAGATGGCGCACTTGTATATCGTAATGGACCTTTACCCTTTAAGCTCTCGTCCTTAGGTAGATAGTCGACATTTAAAATAGTTAATGCTAGTAGATGGGAATTCAATTCTAGATTTGATAGCTTTAGAGCGCACGAGGGAAACGAGATATAGACACCCTCATTGTACATTATATTTATTATTGAGCATTCAGGAAGAGAAGAGTAAGCAGAGAGCTGTGTAAAGAACACCCATGTACAGATATTGAATTAATAGGAGAAAGCCTTGATTCAATTTCACGGTTATGTGTTGTTTCTCTGTGTATTGATGTTATGCTCATGAATGTTTATTTCCTGTCATACACTTGCTTTTATATGATGTGTATGTGATTTCATGGTTGAATTGAAATCTGTGAGGAAGAGTGAATGAGTTTCAATTGTTTCTCTATTTGAGCCAGAGTATTCCTGCAAGGAGTGCAGTTGAATTTGTCCGCAAGGAGTGGGTTGACAGAAGGGTTCAATTAGAGAGAAATTTTGTTCTAAGTTCTCATAAGTGCAGATTTGGCACCGAAGCCGTGCAAGGCATGCATAGGCTAGACAAAGTCTCAAAGTTGTGATTCTGAGCAAAGGGAATTAAGACTGCTGCTGCAGGTGTGCGCAGAGTCGAAGCTTCAACACTTAGGCGTTGTTGAAGAGTTGCCACAAGGAGTGCGTGCAAACCGTTCTCAGGAGGACTTGAGAAGTCGAAGAAAAATCTCAAGGGGAGTAGGCCTTTGAATTCGTTGAGGGGTTGCACAAAGGGATTGTGCATCAAAGTGTTAGAGCAAGTGTCGAAAGCTCGTGGGCAGGTGAACAAGTCTTTGTGGAGGAAGCGCTTGTTTCATTTTGTAGGAATCGTCGAAGAGAAGACGGGCGGTTGAAATCCTTTGGAGGAGGTTTCACAAAGTTTCGTGGACCGTCAGATCTCACGCAGGTGCAAGGAGGTTACAATGAGAACGTCTGAGGAATTTAAATCTTGCAGTAAATCAGAGAGTTGATCCAAGTCAGCCAGGGTCGTTGGATCATTCACAAGATCGCTTATCAGGATCTCGTGAGAAAGGGGTCGAAGATTTGGCCACGGGAAGCAGCGAAGTCATGATATCCCGACGGGAGATTCGTGTGGGCCATAGTTGGAGATAGTGGAGGACAGGTGTCAGAGAACGAGAGATCTCGCGAACTCGGAAGTTCGCAAGGCGAGAGCCCAAGTATCGGGTACTCCAAGTCACGAGGATGCGAGGTGGCGAGTAGCAAAAGCGCGATAGGATCGTATCGGCATTTCGACGTATCGAGTATCGGAGGTTGGAGAACTAAGAGTTTGGTATCACGAGTAGCGAAGTCGCGATAGAGCGAAGTCCCGATAGAAGGAAAAGGAAGTTGGCGTAGATTAAGGCATCGAGTCTCGGGGATCTGAGAGTGTAGTGATTGACTGTTGGACTCGCGAAGTCGTGAGTTCCGATCCTCCGAAAGGAAATAAGGGAGGATCGTGCCGAAGAGAGATATGGGTGTAGATTTCCCGATAGGGAAATAGAAAAGCCATTGAGTTCTTCGGGCCGTGAATGAGAGAAGGTCCTAAGGAAGGCGGTCATGCTCCGAGGAGTGCGGTTGGTGACATCAAATTGTGATTAAAATTAATAGACAAATGAATCAAGAGAAAGTTTCCACCAGAGAAAATCAAATAAGGATAGTCAAATTAGAGAAGAATATCATAGCTTTGGGTATATATCCAAAGGACCCCATTGTTGTGCAAGATTTAGTTAAGAAAAAGAACACTAAAATCAAGGTCCTAAATAAGATATTGAATCTTCTTGAGGCACAACATGTGCAGAATCTAGAATTGCATGAAAACCATGAGGAGAAAAGAAGTTATATCGTTAGTTGGTAGAAATAAAGAAGATGTTAGGAACCTAACCTCCCTAGCCCCTCACATAGGTAGAATAATATATTTTTGATGTAATAAAGGCCGACATTAGTTTGTAAGGCCTATTTAATAAATGGAAACAAGTCAATGTAAGAAGACCTAATAAAATCTTATGCTTCTAGAAAGATCTTCCTCTAGAAGCTTCTTTAGAATATTTAATTAGTATAAATAAGAGTAGGACGCATGATAAGTTTTTTCTTGAAAATTATTCTAATAGAGCTCTCTTCTATTGGAGGTTGCCCCCTAGAACATACAAGTGAACATTGTTTTCTTGAATAAAGGTATCATTTTTGGTTTTTCTCTTCTCAATATTCTATTGTTCCATTAATATTTGTTGAATGTTCCTATTTTTTCATATTATAATACATCTGGTACATTACAAGTGGTATCAGAGAAATTTCCTTCGAAAGAATTGTGGGTTATTTTTTTCAGGGTAGAGATCTGTTCCAATGTTCTAAAACTATAGAGATCTATTGTTCAATGCATAAATCCATGGTTGGGGAAGCATGAACGTAGGAACTACAATGGTTCTTAAGCTCACATTGTTGGAAACCCTTGTAACCCCTATTGGTACCCCTTCAAGTGGTAGCACATTAGAAAACACTTGTATAAAGATTGACCTAGAGTTCCTGAATCCCTCCATAGATAAAATGATCGGTCACATGACTATTATAGTTCCACCAAGAAAAACACTTAGTAAGATACTCTCTAGTCCCTGGGTAATCAGGTAGTATGGCTAAGGGTATGGTCTAGCCTCCTTAGTTGGTTCCCTAGGATATTGGGTCGAGTACTATTGTTCGACCCCACACATATATAAGAGATTTATAGCACATGGAAAACTATTTTCTATAGAAACCATCAACATTGTAACCCTTGGGATGACAACAAAACATAAAAGGAACAAAAAAGATCTATTTTCATGCAACCTTTCCTCCTGCATTTAGGTTGCGAAATTACTACACATTTCTTCCTGTTAAGAATTTGGGCATTTCATCACAACAATATTATTCAGATCAGAGTATAACTCCATAAGAGTAAAAAAAAGGAAGAGTATAGTGGTATCATCCACACCCTTATTTGGGACATATCCCATTGGATTCCCCTATTTTCCCTGAATATTGTGATACCTATCATTTTAATGATAATTTGTTTTTGTGGACCAAACCCCCTTTCCCAACACCCTTATTTGGGCCCTATCCCATTGGATTCCCCTTTTTAGACTGATCATCATGATACCTATCACCTATCACCATTTTTCTCTATGTTCCCAACCACCCTTCTCGACACCCTTATTTGCAACATATCCCTTTGGATTCCTCTCTTTTCCCCATTTGTCATGATACCCATCACCTTTAATCTTTTTAGTGCATACTCGTCTCCCTATTTTTGCCTCTACCCAAATGGCCACCACCCATGCTAAAGAAATCAATTCCTTCATTTCCGATAATCTCCAAAACAAGGTGGACATCAAGACTATCAATTCCAAACTTTGTAGGCTCAATTCCTCTGTTTAGACCCTCCAGGACCAATGTAAAGACATCAAAGACACACTCACCCAATTGGTGAGTAGCACCATGAACCATACCTCTTCTAAAAAACCTTCTTATCAAGAAGAAAATTACTCTTTCCATTATCGAGGTCATCATTCCACCAACCTTCCTCGAGACCTCCACCTTCCCATAATTGAGGTGAACACATGTTATGGCTTGAATCCCATAGGATGGGTAACTCAAATGGAACATCATTTCTTTTTGCATGGTATTACTAATGATTTAGCCAAGCTTCATTATGGTATCCTACATTTGTATTTGGAATGTTGGCAATGGTGGAAATGGAGTCGAAAGGCACACCAAGGGTGTGTGGCTTGGACATGGTTTGTTTCAGAGATTTATGACCCCTTTGACTCTGACATTCATCATTTAGGTCAATTAACCAAGTTGAAGCAGTATGGGACAGTGGAAGACTTTATTTTAGCCTTTGAGAACATGGATTTTAGAATGGATAGCATGGCATATCCCTTCTTATGGGAATGATTTATCAGTGGTATGAAAGATGAAATATGTGCCCATGTTCTCATGGTCTGCCCCCAAACTTGGTTGGAAGATAATAAAAAATCCAAGGAATCCCAATAGATTGTCTCCTCCAAGACCAGAAAAACATCTTTTATTCCTTGCCCTAAACCCGCCAACCCCACCCTCCTGCAAACCACCTCAAGATCCAAAAATTAACATGGGAAGAAATGGTTGAATGCCAAGTCAAGGGTCTTCTAGGCCACAAGTGTAAGGAAAAAAATATTTTTATGAACGTGACTGAGGATTTTTCTGAAGAGGAGGAAGGTGTACCCTGTTGGAGGATCTACCTCCCCTAGTTGATCTAAATCCATGCTCTAATACACCATAAGTTGAACCAATGATTTCACTAAATTCCCTCACTGGATTCCCTTCTCCCCAAACCCTCAAGATAATTGGTTACATTAAGAATTAGAAAGTCATCATCCTTGTTGATAGTGGTAGAACCCATAATTTTATTTATCACTGCATTGTGCAAGAAATCAATTATTATATCCATTCCATCCATAATTTTCAAATCATGGTTTCCAATGGAGGGTCCATGAAATGTGGAGGAGGTTTTGAAAATGTGTGGCTCCAAATTGGTAAGTATAACCTAAAATACCATATGTTTTATATAGAAATGGGTGGTTTTTACATTGTGCTAGGTGTTGAATGATTATGAACTCTCGACCCCATTCTCATGGATTTTAAGAAATTAGCCATGCAATTCCAACAAGAGGGACAACAATATCAGTTCCAAGGAATCACTGCAAGTTCCCCTAAGATCATCAATTCTCGTCGAATGGAAAAGCTTATCAAAAAAGGTCATTCAGATATTATTTCCCAACTCCATTCCATTCAAGTAGTTGAGACACCCTCAATTCATATTGACCTCCAATATATAATATCCAAACACCAAGTTGTTTTTTCCACTCCCAAGGGACTTCCCCCTTCCCATGGTGTTCATGATCATGCCATTCCTCTTGTCCTCGACAATGTTTTTCCCAATGTTCTCCCTTATTTTCATCCCTTTGATGAGAAGAATGAAATTGAGAAAATAGTTCAAGAATTGATCGAAGTGGGTGTCATCCATCCTATTAGCAGCCCCTATTCATCTACTGTGGTCATGGTACTCAATAAATAAGGTACTTCATGCATGTGTCCCGACTTTCATTCCCTAAATAAACTCACCATCAAAGACAAGTTTCCCATTTTTGTGATTGATGATTTCCTGGATGAATTGAGTGGTGCTCAATACTTTACTAAAATTGATATTCATTCTGAATACCACCAGATCTGTATGAAAGAATAATAGATTCCCAAGACTACCTTTAGAACTCATGAGGATCACTTTGAGTTCTTGATCAAGCCCATTGTCCTATGCAATTCCCCTTCCACGTTTTGAAGCCTCATGAATCATGTCTTCCATCCTTTTATCCATCATTTTGCCTTAGTTTTCTTTGATGATATTCCAATCTATAATAGAACTTGGACATCTCATCTCTCCCATGTAGATCAAGTTCTCCATCTACTCTCTCATCCCTAACTTTTCCTCAACTAATCTAAATGTGCCTTTGGATACTTAGAAGTGGAGTACCTGGGTCATATTGTTTTCAAGTACAATGTAAGAGTGGATCCTAAAAAAAGTAAAGTTATGCAGGATTGGCCTCACCCTAAAACTATTAAGAGCTTGTGTGGATTTCTGGGTTTAATAGGTCTTTATCGCAAGTTTGTTAAGAATTATGGAATGATTGTCACACCTCTCACTGCTCTCCCTACAAATAATTCATTCACTTAGATTCTTGTCGCTGATCACTCCTTCCATGCATTGAAAGAGGCTATGTGCATGACGCTTGTCATGGCACTCCAAAATTTCACTAAGAATTTTTCTTGGAATATGATGCGTCGAGAATAGGAATTGGGGTAGTCCTCATGCAAGATGATCGTACTTTGGCCTTCACCAGTAAAAAACTTTCAGACAAACATTTGTGCCAATCAATATAGGAAAAGGAAATGTTGTCTATTCTTCATGCCATGGATCTCTAGCATCCTTATCTATTGGGGAAACACTTCTAGTTTAAAATTGATCACCATAGCCTTAAGCATTTTCTGGAACAAATAATTTTCTCCCCGAAGGAACAAAAATGGGTAACGAACCTATTTGGCTATGATTATGAGATCATTTACAAGAAGGGAAAAGAAAATGTGGTCGTTGAGGCTATTTCAAAAAAATATGAAGAAGAAGGGTCCATCGTTTCCCTCTCCTTCATTATACCATATTGGCTCCAATTTTCTCACCAGGAATGGTTGTAAGACCCAAAAATATCTCATCTGATCCAACAATTGCAAGAACATTCTCCAAATTCTCCATGGTACTCTTGGTACAATAATGAGCTTCACTACAATGGATGTCTATATTTAAGAAAAAAGTCGCAAATTAAATCCATGGTGTTGTTTGAGCTTCATGCTTCATCCACAACTAGGCATTCAGGGCTTACCAAAACCTATAAAAGGTTCAAATATTTTTATTTTTCTTTTATCTGGGATGTTATGAAATAGCACATCCACACTTTTGTGGCTGAATGTGATTTATATCAATGCAACAAGGGAGAAATAGTAGAAGCAAAAGATAAACTGCAACCCCTTCCAATTCCCCCTTCTATTTGGTGGGATATTTCTATGGATTTCATTGTGGGCCTACCTATATACAACAATAAGTCAGTCATCATGGTGGTGGTTTATCGTATTTCCAAACATGATCATTTATGTGCTCTTCAACATCCTTTCACCGCATGCATAGTGGCTCAATGTTTCATGGATAATATCTTCAAACTTCATGGCATACCTCATTTTATTGTCTCTGACAAGGATCCCATGTTCACCAACATTTTTGAGCAAGAATTATTCAAGCTATAGGGAACCTGATTGCATCTCATCACTTCCTGTCATCCCCATATTGATGGCTAAAGTGAACTTGTCAACAAGTGTTTGGAAAAATATTCAAGTTTTTTTTTCATCTGACTGAAAACACTAGTCAGCTCAGTGGTTACCACTAATTGAATGGGGGTACAACATATCTTACCATACAGATGCTCACATGACTCCTTTTGAAGCAATATATGGAAAAAATTGCTCGTTGGTTCTCTCATACATGTCAGGTGTCTTGAAGGTTCAGGAGGTTGAAAAAAATCTTACAGTACATGAGGAGATTCTCTCTACCCTCAAAGAAAATTTGGGTATGGATCAAAATCGCATGAAGCAACATTTCGATCAAGATCATTCTAAACGCAATTTACTGAATGGGACTAGATGTTTCTTCATATACAACCTTATAACAAGACTTCACTCAAATTTTACCATTGTCAAAAGCTTGCTCCCAAATTATGGTCCTTATACAATTCTCAAGCATGTAGGGCTAGTCACCTATTAGTTATATATACCCAATGATTCTAATCTCCATCATATTTTTCATGTCTCATGCTTAAAGAAGGTGATTGGAATTAAGTGCCAAACTCAATCTAGCCTCCTTGATTTGGATGAAGAAGGTTCCATTTTGTTGCATCCCTAAGTAGTCTTGGACCAGCGAGAGCATCATTTGCGACAATGCACCATCAAGGAAGTGTTATTGTAGTGGAAGGATACAACTCCATAAGATTCCACCTGGGAGCCCGCCACCATTCTGCAACAATTTCCTCATCTCAAGCCTTCAGGACAAGGTTGATTTTCAAGCCTTAGGAACCTAACCTCTCTAACCCCTCACATAGGTAGAATAATATATTTCCAATGTAATAAAGGTTGACATTAGTTTATAAGGAATATTTAATAAATGGGAACCAGTCAATGTAAAAGACCTAATAGAAGCTTCTTCTTCTAGAAAGATATTCAGCTAGAAGGTTCATTAGAAGATAGAATTAGTATAAATAAGAGTAGGAGAAATGATAATTTTTTTCTTGAGAATTATTCTAATAGGGCTCTTCTTTGCTATAGGTTTCCCCCTTGAAGAGGCAAGTGAACATTGCTTTCTTGAATAAAAGTATCATTTTTTGGTGTTGCTCTTCTCAATATTCTATTGTTCCATTGATATATTTTGAATATTCTTGTTTTTTCATATTATATTACATCTAGTACCTTACAAAAGGCCATGAATAGGTTATAAGAAGAAAATGAGACCCTAAAAAACTAGCCATCCCATTTGATCGAAGAAGCAAAATTGGGGATAGAGAAAGCTCCCTTAGCAGACCCTACAGAAGGTTTCACTAAGGTAGTGGATGACCTTATTGTGAAGGAAATGGAGCTAGGTGATATAATCAGTCAGTTTAAAACAAATTATTAAAGGGTGGAAGAGATTGAATACCAAGCAAAGAAAAGAGAAGTTATGCTAACCCAAATAAATGTTGCCAAGGGAGATGCCCATAAAGAGTTAACCACGTTAAATATTAAGGTGACAATAAAATCAACGTTGAAAGTCCAAGAATTAGTCCCACATTTCCTTAACAGGTGATGAGCTTGAGTTACTCACCTCAAATAAGAAAGATATAACTAGAATAACAAATGAGCTAGAAAACAATATAGATGTGGCTAATGGAATTAGAAAGTTCTTGAGAAACAGGACCAAGAAGCAACTCAAGGACCTTAGTGTTACTAATAGAACAAACATTGTAATATATTCTAAGAAGGTACTCACAAAAAGACGGCTCATGCAAAATGATGAGAATAGATTCCATGAGATGACAAGGAAAGTATCCTCCTTTAAAAGGACTTTTATTGATCTCATGAAGCTTGGGTTTCCACTTCCCTAATATGGAAATGGATATATACTTCCAAAAAATAAATATCAGGAGCTACTAGAAAAAAATGGAAACGACGACAACAGATTTGAAAAATTGGAAGGATTTTCGATAGGACAAGACAACCTAGAAATTGAAGCTAACAATTTTGAAATATTGCATAATTTGAAGGGGATTTTTAAGAATATTCCCCAACCATCGTATGAAATATACACCAATATTAATGAACTAGTGAGGAATATGAATAAAAATGAGTAACCCATGGGAAATTTTTGGAATCGTATTTTTGAATTTGCCAAGATCCTTTTTGAAACACAGGGAGAATCAAGTGGCACATGCCCAAATTCCTAAGGATAATTTTTAATAAGGTAATTTTTTAAGTGGAACATTTTTTACTATGGTGGGACCCCTCCCTAAAGAAGAGGTGGTTTTAAGGAATAAAGAAGAAATAAACAATTTCAAGAAGATGCTTTAGATGAGCACAAGGATATAAAAGATAAATAAGGTGCACTTTTCAAGGGTCATCACTTTGAGGAATTAAAGAGTTTCTTATACTCAGGGTTTCTAGATCACATATCTAGGGAATAGGTAGATGATGAAGGAGGCATGCCTCAAGGGATTCATACATCATGGTGTATTCAGTATGTAAAATCCACATTCATATTATTTCATTGTAATTGATTTTCCAGTAAATCCATAACTTTCATTATTTCTATTGTATCATATCCACATTAATAAAAGCTTGGAACAAAATATTAACACCACGTTCAATGTTACTTGGTGATGTTTTAAATTATATCTAAATTGATTTCATCTTGCATGACCAGTTCTTATCATTTTGTTTGAAATATTTTGATATATGTAGAAGGTTTCTGTTATGTTTAATATATGAAGCATTGAAAGTCATATGAAGCATAACTCATCACAAATCTAGGTTCATATTGTAAATGTGTTGAACCTACACATAATAGATATAGCTAGAAAATACCACACACGTTTGTTGAGAGAAATTGAGAAAGAAGAAGCAAGAGAGAAAGAATAGAAGAATTATCATTAACTGTAATGAATAATGAATAATTTACACATGATATACTCTGTATAACTCAACTAATGTACATTATAGGTAAATCCAATGAACCATAGTGGTGGGCTAGAGTGATCTAGACACACATTGACAATTACGAGAGTGAACTGCCACCTAGTTTAGTCTCTCAGGCAGTTACGAGAGTGAAATGCCACCTAGATGAGTTAACTAGTCTACCAGTCTTTAGTTAATTGAATGAAACAAAGTGAAGTGAGGATGATATTGGGGAATCATGGGGTAATGCACTAGTCTGGTGATGATACCAAGTCTAATGCACATTAACTGGTGATGATCCCAATGTTGCATGGTGACAAAATGAATGCAACATCTAGACTCCACTCAACTAGTCAAATTGAAGTGAAAACTGAAGAGAATATTCTCCTAGAGGAATAGTCTCCCTAAAATTTAGGAGAATGGATAAAGACTAATAAACATATGAAAAAACTTAGGAAAAAGAAATCCTAAGTATGTGTGAATTAAGTCCAACACCCCCCCTGAACATCACTATGGTGAAAATAAAGAATGGGTCCCGTCAACGAGGCCATGTTAGGTACCCAAATAAAAAAGATACATTAAA
>JZKD02S1822744.1:285357-324641 GCA_000966675.3 Picea glauca
AAGGTACAATGTATCTAAAAAAATAAGAACTCCAGTTGCTAGGAAACTATGTCCTTCACTCCAAGACGACTTCGCAAAGAATGGAACTTATGCTCAGTGAAGGTCTTGGTGAAGATGTCTATCGTATGTTCTTCTGAAGGGAAAAACTGTAGGTCAATGATCCCATCGTGTACTAAGTCCCATATGTAGTTCATGTGGATCTCGATGTGCTTCGTCTGCTGCCTCTGAACTGGATCTCTGCAGAACTTTAGAGTGCTCTGGTTATCACACCAGATGACAATCGAACGATCAAGTTGAATGCCCAACTCAGTGAGAAAATGATGTAGAAACATAACCTAAATGGTTATGTTAACTACCCCTCTGTACTCTTCCTCTACTGAAGATAGAGCAATAACATCCTTCTTCTTACTCAACCAACAGATAGGCCCAAAACCAAGACTGAGTGAGTAACTAGATGTGGAATTGCGATGAATGATATCTCCATCCCATTCAGAATCAATGAACCCAGTGAGATCCAATGTAGAGTCTACTTCATAATGAATCCCAAAGGTGATGGTTCCCTGTACGTATATAAGTATACACTTTGCAACCTTCCAATGTAGCTCATGCGACTTCTGCATGAACCTGGAAACTGCGCCAACTGCATAGGAGAGGTCTAGTATGGAGTGTGTGAGATACAGTAAGCTCCCCACTAGTTGTCTGTATAGTGTGTTGTCAACCAGTGGAGTGTCCCCACCATCCTCAAGTTTGACTCCTGATAGGAAAGGATTCGGAACATACTTGCAGTCTGTCATGTGAAATCTCTCAAGGAGATATCGAGCATACTTGGCCTAAGACAGTTTGATTCCGGATGCATCTTGACTGATCTCGAGTATAAGGAAGAAGTGTAGTGGACCCATGTCCGTGAACAAAAACCTGTCATGTAGAATCCTCTTCACTGCAACAATCATTGAAGTCGAGCAATCGATGATCAACAAATCATCAACATACAGAACTAAGAGTAGAAGTGAATCAACCATCCTGAGAATGTAAACATTTAGGTCTGATTTACAACATACAAGGTTCTGTGACAACAATTAGGAGTCCATATTGGCATACCATGCCCTAGGAGCCTGCTTGAGGCCATAAAAAGGCTTCTTGAGTCGAAAAACAAAATATGAATCCTACATAAATCCCTGGGGTTGCTCCATATAGATATCCTCAAATACATCATCATGAAGAAATGCATTCTTCACATCCATATGATGGACTTCCAATCCCTTGGTCGCCGCAATGGAAAGTTCCAAACATATGGAATCCATCTTCGCTACTCGAGTGAAGGTCTTATCATAGTCAATGTCATGCACTTGCTGAAAGCCTTTGGAAACTAGACTTGATTTGTATCTGTTGATATGTCCATCCATTGTGCTCTTGGTCTTGCAGACCCATCTGCACCTGAAAATTTTCCTTCCAGAAGGAAGGGGAACTAGATCCCAAGTCTGGTTCTCGAGGAGGGATTTGTACTCCTCCTGCATGGTGGATTCCAAAAAGGGATTTTCAATAGCCTCACTATAAGAATTTGGATATGAAGACTGAACCAAGAAAATATTCCTAGATGGAAATGGTTCAGTGGTAGTGAGTGCAATAGGAGGCTCCTAAAAAAAATATCGAGTCCTCCTAGTATCAGTTGGATCACCAACAATATCCCCTGCATCCTGAAGAGTACTCTGGGCCCACTTGGGCCTCTGTTGTGTCTTTGCATCTCCATCTGAATGCACTGAATCTACATTTGATTGTACTGACTTTGTATATGGATCATATGAATTCTCTAAATCATAACTTTTCATCTGAAGAAGATTTCACATGTGCATCCTCATCATCTCGGACAGGTGGAAGAATGAAGGTGTCTGCATGCGATTGTTGAGATACATGCGAGACACTTTCCTCGAATTGGAAACTTCACTCATTGATGAGGTGGTCCGAGGAAATATCAATAAGTTTGTATCCCTTCACACCATTGGGGTATCCAACAAGGATACACTCTATTCTCTATGGATCAAGTTCCTTCCTCTTTTCAGAGGTAATCTAGGCCCATGCACGTGAACCGGAAATACGAAAGTGGGTCACTTTCGGTTTGAGGCTGCTCCAAGCCTCATGGGGGGCCTTATCCTTGACATATCTATGGGGAGATCCATTTTGGATGTAGGTTTCACAATTAAGTTATTCATCCCATAGTCTTTGTGGTAGTGACTTTGCATGTAGCATGCAAGATTCCATATCTTTTAGAGATCTATTTTTCCGCTCACCAACTTCGTTTTGCTACAAAGTATAGGGAACTATATGTTGCAACTGAATCCCTGCCTCATGACAAAGATTTTGAATCTCATGATTGACATATTCTCCCCTGTTATCAGTTCATAGGATTTTGATTTTGTTTCTGGGTTGTGTCTCAACAAGGGCTTTGAAATCTTTGAGGTGTTGAAAGACCTCAGATTTTTTCCTGAGAAAGTAAATCCATGTGAAACATGATCTAGGTATGGTACCCATTCAATGTAAGGTGGATTGATTGCAATATGTTATTTTATTATTAATTAAATATCACTAGGTATATAGCATGAAATAAATTTATTTTCAAGTCATTAAATAATTCCCACTAAGTATTTAACAAATGTTTATGATTAGGATTTTCTATATATCTAGAAATAAGGATGGAGGTCTTATTATAAATGATGTATTTGAGTATATTGTATTGGATATTAGTTCAATGAGATTACCCCCTTTAAAATACAATTCAACAAGAGTTCATCCTTCCATAAAAGGATCATGATATAGTGTTTCCCTACATTAAGTGTTTTTATATTGAATAAAGTGCAACGAAAAATTTAAGAACCCCCCCAAATTTATATGTATAATAAATGGGTGAATGTCCATGATACATAAGAAAATTTGAAGGTCACTTTATCATTAATATTATATATATATATAAAAAAAAAAAAAAATTGGTCAATATTTCACTTAGTTATATAATCCTATAAAATCTTGGTCAATATTTCACTAAATTATAAAAAATTAAAAAGTCTTCGTAAATCTTTTACTAAATTACAAAAATTTGTGAAGTCTTGGAAAATATTTTGACAAAGTATAAAACCATATATAATAATAGGAAACTATATTCAATAAATTGTAATATACTCATTTTACATGTTTGGTAAAATTTTCCTCCTCTGGATAATAATTGCATTAAGGATCAGGGGTTGTGTTTGTGAGGGTTCTACTATACACTCTTGCATACCCCTCTATCAATTTTGATGATATTTCACAAAACATTTCCTATATGTGTTGATCTTCACCACCAATTCTACAAATCTTGGGAGATATTAGTCTTTTCTCTATCACTTTAAATGTTGAATTTTTATTAATGACTCATTTATTATGAAATAAGTATTAATGCTCATCATAGGATGTTCCTGAAAATGAGGTACACACAATTGTGTCCATAAATAACTTTTGAAGTATAATAATATTGATAGGTCACATTCCATTAATCACTTCCCCTCTAGTCATTCATTTCTACCCAGAAATGAATATATATATTTATAGTCATATATATAAATGACTTTTCAATGAATATATGGCATGTTTATCCATTATATATTTTTTTATCTTATAAACCAGTTAAAATACACATATATTTGTACTAAATGTTGGAAATAGATTAGGCATTATAACTATAGGGCACAAATCATGTAATAAAACCACTCACTGACCATAAATGTCAACTATTGGGTAGAAATGAGACCATACAATCCTCTAGTGGATATAAACTTAGACCTATAAATTTTAAATTAGATTTTTTGTTATAATAAATGAATTTGGAATAATGTAATAAATTATTGGCCATGCATAAATGACATGGCCATCATGTCATAGTAGATGACATGTGTAGTAAACATAAAAAATAGGATTACGAGGAAATGAATATGCAAAAGAAAACCTATTTAACAATCTATTATCAAAAATCAAAATTGTTTGGATGAATAATACAGGTTTTCCTACCCTAGTGGAAATCACTAATTTTGGACATGCAATGGTATTATTGAGTCTATAAAATGAATGACTCATGAAGAACATGAAAATTGGTTCAAACACAAAATACATAAGATCAATTTTCAATTTAATCTTAAAACACATAATACATCAACAATTGTATCAGATTCTAGTGATGAGATCCATTTTCAATTTAGAATCAAAACAGATAAAAATGGTTTGAAAGTAGTCTCAAAACATGATGCATTTTCCTATCATAAAAACGTAACAAATTGGTTGATATTTTACTTAATGAAATTTCTAGATGATTTTGTTCTCACTTCATATTTTCCATGTACTCTTTCACTAGAACACCTTGTAAACAAGATCCTAGATAATAAGATACCTCTCACAAAAAATTAGAATGAAATATAAATTTATTTTTGATTTTATAATATTTCCACATAATATTAATGATAATAGTTATCTAATCATGAGCCATGGATTGTATCTCAATTCATTTTCACCTATTAGATGTATAAACACACACCTTGGCATATTCTTTCAAGTTCTCCTTCACGTTCTCTACAGTCAAGGATATGTTAGTAACCAATACCACTCAAGGTATTATTATGCGATAAAATACTAAAGTTCATTAAAGAATTTATGAATATAGATAGAATCCTAGAGGCCACATGTAATACTCTATTAGGCTTGGAATCAAAAGTCTAATTGCATTAGTGTCAGTCTCATTGCAATGGGTCTCCTACAAAAATTACATAGGAACATAGTCCATAGACCATTTTTCTCTCTACTTAGGTACTGCAGAGCTCATTTCCATTTCTGAATATTAATAAGTCTTTTCAAATAAAATATAAAATAAGCATAGTAGATTCTAAAAAGTGAAGATGCTCAAGTCACGCCACAAAGTGAAATGAAATAAACATGTCTTTACTTGAACCATGAAATATATAAAGAAAGCAATATTAATTAAGGAAAACATATCGAAATCCTAGAGAAAAACCAAATCCATCTATTAAGACTAACACTATATGTTTCTCAAATAAAATTGATAAAATGTGAAAAAAATTGTTATAGTCAACAAAGTTATTTAACTTTAACCCAAACTCGCGAATCAATGGAAACCGAATGAAAGCAATGAAGCTACAATAAAGCATTCATTCAAGAATCAAATAAGAAATAAAAGAATTCAATGGATTCAAACTATATTTAACCAAAATAAACCCAAACTTCCAAACTCAACAAAATGTTCCAAATGAATGAAATAAACAAACCAGTAAAAATTGCCAAAATATCTAAACTAGACATCCAGGAAGTTATATGCTCTTGAATGAGCCTATTGTTGTTGAGTGGAAGTATTGTTAAATTATTTGTTTATCCTTTAATACTAGGAAATTATCTATGTGAAGAGCTATGTCTCGGATTTATCAATTTCTAGCTTCACTTATGATCATAGATAAGAAAGAGGCAATGTAATAGTTAAATATTGAAACATCAATCTTAAAATAACTTCCATCAAGGAAATGTAAGTCCAATGTTACAATGAAAAATAAAAAAATATAGAGCCTAATTTTACCTGAAGTGAAACCTCAAATTGGCATATAATAATCTTGCTACCATAAGGAATTCCAAACCTACTCCAAAAATAGAGGAGCAACAAATTCAATCAAATAACAAGAATCACAACATTTGTGCTATTTCATTCAACATTTATTGTACAACCAATGGAACACCTATACCAAAATAAGATTCACCTTATGTATATTTGATTAGATATAATCTTGGGGTATATCAATCTCTCAATTCTCATCTTGGTCCTTATTTTGTACATTTTGAACATGACTTTCTCCAAATTGGACATCATTGTGACCCTCCAAAACATTATCTTTCATATAAAATTCTTTAGAGAAATTTGTTGTACATTATTTTCTCCCCTTCTATCGCAATCTAATCACCAAAGAGTTTGTTCTCTTTTGTATGTAAAATTGTTAATGTCATACTTTGTTGCATATAATATTAAAAATGTATCCATATGTTTATCAAGCTTGTTCCTCAAATCTGAATTCAATAATGATAATGCACTAAACATTCTCTCATCCTCCATTGATACCAAAATAATGGGTTGACATGAATCTACTAATTTGAAATAGTCTGATATGTTTTCTTGTAGGTATTGGCTAGAAACCAAAATATCCCACAATCTTGGTATTACATCATATTATAAAGGATTCTCCAAAATATGAAATTTCTTTGAAACAGTTTCAACAAAGCATTGGGCTAGTTGATACAATTTTGATAAATCTAAAATACCTTGAATATGTTATGATTATTCATGTATCTATTCCTTATTGCAAAAGTGGCACACTAAAATTTCTATTTTTTATATAAAGTGATATTTTAAAGTAGTGTGACATTGATGATTGTTCCAACATTGAGGGTATACCACAAGCATGGTCGCCAATAATTCATCTCAAGGAAATCATTATTTTTTATTTGATTATAGTGATTTTTCAATTTCTATCAAGTTGTGTCATGCTAAAATGACAACATTTTGTAATTGGTCTCTTGACATAAGGAATCCTTTGGTGATTCATACTATATTACCAATATAATGAAAGGGAACCACATACCCACACACTACCATACATAGTAACCATTTTTCATCAAACTCCAAAACATTTTTAGTATTTCCTATATTGATGATCCTAGTCCAACTTGTAATGTGTGGACCTATAAAAGACTCTTCCATCATATACAAATTATCCAATGCAAAGCATGCTAATTTTCTAGCATTTGTGTATTCTACAATATACATTATGCAACTTTAAGACATTTTCATAAAGACATTAATTTCATATAGCATAGGAATAATTCCATCCAATGTTAATAATGTCTCTATATTAGTTAGTCAAAAGAGAATATCTCGAGCTTTCTTTACACTAAAGAGACATTCATACATCCACCCTAACAAGATTGGTACTCACTAAATGGTTTTTTGGCTAGTCCATTCAATGAGATCCATCTTGTATCAACATCTTTTAGTATATTTTTTCAATTCATAATACCATCAAAAAATTGTCGAAACTCTGAAAATTGTTTGGGGCTATGAAAAAAAAGTGTATAAGCCTCATGTGCAAAATATTAAACTTTTGAAACCAATGAAAACCCTTGCTTACTATTTTAAGTGCAATATTCGTCATGTGATCCATACAATGAATAATAAAAATATATAGTGAATTTGATAGCTCTAGTATGACACAAAGTCCATTCCTTTATCCTTGAACTATAGATCCTCCATATGCTCCAACATGTAACAAATATTTTGTGATAAAAAAATGATCCATGCCTCCAATTTCCTTCAAATTATTAATAACAAGATCATAAATATTTTCCATCTATATAATTCCCTTTCATTTCATGAAACTCAAGTATATATGAATGCCTAATATGGTCATTAAACATATGTTGGATAGGTAGTTTTGGGATGTAATTTTGGTAAAAATCCTAAGTATAGAAGAAGTGCGCAGAAAAGGTGCATAGGAGAAGAAGGAAGATTAGGGAGTGTGCATATTAGGTTCATCTAGGAGGACAGTAAGCAATAGAGGGGCATCCAGAAGTAAAACACGCAGTGAGAGAAGAATAAAATAGAAAGAAGAAATAAAGTAGAGAATAAAGCAAGAGAAGAAAGAGGGTGAAAAGGAATGATGACAAATCGATAAGCTAAATATGGAAGGATGCACAAAATAAGGAATAACAAGCAGTCAAAGTGAAAAATCAACATGCAGATGAAAAAGAAAGTGAAATAAGCCAAACAACCAATTAATTATAATTATCACGCAATGTAATAGGGTTTTGGGAGGAACCAAGTAGGGTTTTAATCCCTAGATTGTATGTATAAATATTTAACGGGTTGGGAGAATAGGGGTTATCTATTTGTTGGTTGGTTTCTCTCGACACATAGTGGGTTGGTTGAATTGTTGTTCCTGAGTTTCTGTTCGAGTCTATAAAAGAGAGGAATCAATGTATGAATGTAATATATGATGTAGAGAGATAGAGGATTACACTGTAAAGTGGCTAGGCTAGGATGGAAGAAAGATAAGCATGACATATTGTTGGCCCTTGACCAAGTTTTGGAGAACCTTGGTCACGTTTGGCCAATTTTGGGACTTTGACAGGCTGGTCAAACATGTAGCGCAGGGTGAAGCGGAGATCATGGGATGTTTTCCCCTTCTTAGGGAATTTTTGGGTTTAGGGTTTATGTAATGGGTATGGGATGTTGACCCATGGGTTTACCCATGTTTAGGCCCTTTTTTAATGTATAAATATAAATCTAGGCGACGTAAGTAGAAGAGACCTATATGTGTAATGTGGCTGGTGAGCTAAGTGAGAACATTTGTGGATGTTTCGTGCATACTGTGTGTTAAGAAATTGCAGAGCTAAGTGCAAGTGATTGTAAGAATATTGTGTGCAGATTGTAAGAAGGCTTTGTACTTAAACCTAGCTCGGGGAAGGAGGATCTGGCAAGGTGCATGCAGATCTCTTATCCTATGCAGAGTAGGTTTTTGTGTATCTGTGCTTGTATAATATTGAAATAAGACAATAAAGAAATAGAAGAGTTGGTGGACATAGCCCCACACTAGGGTGAACCACGTATATCCTGTGTTGTGGTTTCTTTGTGCATTTTAGTTGTTATGTTATTGATGTGATTTATGCTTAGTGCAATGATATATGTTATATGCATCTGATATGATATCTTAGTGCTTAGTAATGTGAATGAATGCTAGATATGATCTATTTCTATATGCTAAGTGCTTGGATGTATTAGATCTTGTTGAATAGTGCGATGCTCTGTAACTAGGGTTTCGACTTGTGATGTGAATAAGGGTTAAATACTGATGAATGTCAACTGATAAGTTCTCTGTTAAGTGTTGTAATCATAGATCTATGTCCCATCTAGGTTGTATACACTTGAGTCCTATAACCACCCCCACCTCTACCTCAAGTGAGACTTCATCTACTTCGCAGGTGTTGCCGAAAGGGCCGGTAGTTAGGGTTTTGTTGGTGTGTTGTTTAAGCATTGAACCCTGGGTCTGCCCTTGTGGCAAAACATATCAAGCCAGAAGAAATTTATAAATGCATAATAAATAAGCCAATCATTGTGGATGTAGGCTAGAGTTAGGAGAACCACATTAATTCTAGTGTTACATGTCTTTTATATGAATGTTCATGGACTCTCTTTTATGCTTATTAAATTATATCTTTGTTATGCATAATCATTGCACAATAATCATGTTTGTTACAATAAGGGGTTATGTGGTAAAAGAGAATATAATGATAGTATCAATATGAAATCACTAAGTAGATAATAAGGACTAATGGCATAATTATGTGCACATAAATACTAAGGAAGAATGAACAAAATGGTCACCTCCCATTCCCTCATTACTACAGAAATCTAGTTCTTGCAGTCCTGATAGATACCTCGGGTGAGATTTCATCTCCCCAAGTGGGTGATGTCGAAAGGGCCAGTGTCTGGTGGGTTTTTTTAGTCATAGATAACTCAAACCTAGGGTCTTACAAACCATGTGTAGTGCCAAAAAATGATTATTTTATCATGACCTGAAATTTGTGATTAAGGGAATGTTTTGTATGTCAACTAAGAAAGAGATCTCATAATGGTTGGAAACAAAGGAACAAGAGTGTCCTCAATAAGAGAAAAAAAATCTTCGGATGAGTGAAAAGAAATGGATGAAAAGGTATGTGTATACATATCTGCATGAATTTTTCTTTGATGAATTTCCAATTATTCTGACTGAGTGGCTAGAAATATTAGTGGAGAATACTGGAAGGTAGAAAAATAAATTTCCAATGAATTGGAATCATGATTTGGTAAGATAGATGAATTCTATAAGTAACCCAACTGCTCGTGCAATTGATTTATGGTTGGAGAGCATACTAGGAAGATATATTACATAATTTGCAATAGATTGTACCTAATCATACAATGTTGCAGAAAATGACTTTTTCAAAGGTTTGTGTGGAATATTCATGAAATCATTGGGTAAGTGGATAAAGATGATGCTATGTGACAAGCATGTGATGACAATGCAATCTGACTACTAAAGGGTTTGACGCACATAAGGGAGTTGTGGGATTTCAAGAGGATAGTATAAGAGCATGAGGGAATGAAGGAAGCAATGAAAAAGGAAGGAAGGGATAGAGGATGCAAGAAAAGGGTATACCAAAGGAAGAATACAAGTTTGGATTATTGCATGGATGAAGGAGGTACATGAGGCAAAAGAATGGGGCTTATAAAGGAGAGCCGCACAATGAGCCATAGGGGAGAGAACCTTGTGCAATAGTCAGAATCGTGGAGATATGATATATATGAGGAGAAGAGGAGGTGTTCGATTCCAGTATAGTAATAGAAGAATCATTAAGTCCTACTCAGATTGAGTCATGTGTCAAATCCATGACCCCATGTGCATCACCAAAATCAGAGAAAATAGTTGAAGACTTATCAAAATCACTTATAGTTAGATAGGGAAGACACGATATTAGCAATCAAAGCAGTGGAAGTAGCGTGTAGAGTCAGAGTCAACCAACATCACCAAGAGGATGGACTACACAAAGCAACATGGAAGGGATAGAAAAAACCCTTAGACTACCTGAGTTTCATGGAGTTGGGTCAGAAGACCTAGAACAACATATGTTTGTCTACGAAAAAATTTGGGCCGATAAGAACATACAGGATGAGGCTATGAATATTTCACAATTGGAAACAACATTTAGAGGTCGTGCCTTAGTCTAGTACATGAAGATGCAAAGTATCATGCTTATAGGACAAGTCAATAATTTGGCATAGATAAGGCAAGAATTGTTGAAAGAGTTCAAGAAGCCAAAGTGAAAGTCATAGTACATCAGAGAACTGAATGAGATTAAATAGGTGCAAACAGAGTTAGTATGGGATCTCGATTAGAGGTTTATGGATCTGATGGGTATACTGAATTTCTACATCCCCGATCAACAACATCAAGAATGGTTTATTGTAGGGTTTATACCACACATTCACAGTTCATTGATACAATAGAAGATTGTGTCAGATCCCGAGGTAATGGAAATTGGAATGAAATTGGAATCATTTCGTGTAGGAGATAGTGGAGGAATGGAACAAGTTCAAGAACAGTTGGATGCATTGATGATTCAACTAGCAGAATTTACAAAAGGGAAGGAGAAATGAGAACAAGTTTGGTGTACCAAGTGCAAGACTAAAGGCCATGACAAGGACAAATTCCCAACATTCATGTAGTATTTGGAAACTGGAGCATCTAATCCATTACTACGAGGAGGGTATTGCGAGAGATGTAAAAAATGGGGCCATCATCCCATTGAGTGTCCATTACTACATAAGTATTAAAGTACACCAAGGAACTTGTTTTGCAACTTTTGTAAGTTTTTGGGACATGAAGAGAAGGATTTCCACACGTTCAACTTGACGAGGGAGTACGCATTAGATATGTATAGGCTTTAGGAGGAGAATGTTGCAGCAGATGGGGGTGGTCCACAATATAATAATCAAAGAAGATTCAATCTAGGGAATAGAGGAAACTTTGGTAGAGGTAAAGGAAGAGGAAATTTTGGTAGAGAAGGAAGAGGAACAATAATGTGTTATAACTATAATAAACTAGGACACTTGGCCCAAGATTGTTTGAATTCATGTACAATGTTCACATACTGCAGAGCCCTGGATCATGAAACAAAATATTGTCCTCAACTAGTTGCGAAATGGTAGGCCAGAGGTAACCAGAATCAAAATCAAAATGTGCAGAATATATTAGCTTCAAAACACAATGAAGGACCACGAATAACAGTTGTTACACACGGAGGAGATAGAACTGGAGTTGATATGATGACTGGAGGGAAGCAGACAGAGAAATGGGTAAGGAATTCAACAGGGCCCTTCCCAATCTTTGATCCTTATAAAGAAAAAGATACATATCATAGAGAAAGAAAATAAGTACTTGGACATGATTGGGGAGCATCAACATCATTGGTTCCTCATGTAGAAGATCGTTCCATGCCAAAGAAACCAACTAGAAAGGTAGGCACGCTAACATAATTCTTGAGGATCTGTGTAGAGATAATGAAAGATAAAACTACGCTGAGTACAATATATGAAATGATTGATAATTGTACACAAGGAAGGCAAACTCCAATTGCACAAATGATGGGAAATCAAGTACTGCATGGGAAGAGAACCAGTGGAGAATTCATCTTTAGTGGGAAGATTGAGAGTATGATGTGGATAATGTCATCTTTGATTTGGGATCCGGTGTGAATTTTTTACCTAAGGAGACATGGGAGATGATGGGAAAACCTAAATTAGTATGATCTCATGTTTAGTTAAGGATCACAAATTAGCACAAAATAGTATCAATTGGTCATTTGTCAACAATACTAGTGAACATAGATGTTGTGTAGAGTGTGGCATACTTTGAGGTTATTGAGATCGTGTACGATTGTCAACCATACCCATCATTGATGGGACTAGAATGCAATTTTGATAACTAGGAAATCATTAACTTGAACATGAGGGAGATGATATTTGAGGTTGGAGAATATAAAGTTACTTCACCCTTGGACCCATCAGAAGGGAAGAGATACATAGATCTAGCCAGGGGAAACGACATTGAAAACTTATATAACATGACTGTACGAAAGGAGGATTATGTCAACTTGACTGCAAATGGTGCTTTGAGTTGGAGAAGTATCAGTTTGTGTGCATCAGACTCATAAGAGGGTCTAGAGAATTGGCAGAAGAGGATGCATGAAGTGTCAACTAGATGACGTGCACACATAACCTGATCCTTGCGCTCGATTGGAACAAAGTTATATGATCCACCTAGGTATGATGGATAAAATGATATAAGTTTTTTTGTAAAGGAATTTGAGTTGAACATAACCAAAAAACAAAGGTTGTTAGCACTAGATCTTGTCCTAATAGCATCTCCAACCAGATGGTGGGATGCACACAAAGAGGGGATGAAAGACTGGTCATAATGCGATAGAATCATGAAAATAATGTTTGGTACGAATGAAGAAAAAATTGTGCATAAGTATACAGGAGAGAGTGACCAAATAGGTCATATTGAGCAGTGTAGGGAATTATGGAGTTCAATACCAGAGACAAAATAAACACACAAATTTATACACACATTGGACACAATTCCTAAGAAATGGCATTTGGAATTGGAAATACATAAGGAGACAACACGATGGGAAGAGTTGGTTCAGAGGTTCAAAGTCACGTTTACATTCAAACATGAATCTCCATCAATAGATGTAGTGATACATGATATTTGAAATAATATCTTCTTAGAAGAAGGGACTATGGATGTGGTATCAGTGTGCAGTGCACACATAGCCAATATAATTGTCCATGAGCTATTAGAATTCTACAATGTGGCTAAGGAAGAATAGGATGGAGAATATCCCATGAATGTAAAAGTACCTGAAACATAAGGAGAACAAGCATTAGAAGGTGTTGAGCTTGATTCATCCATGTACACACAACCTATAAAGACATAGACGGTAAACATTGGGATGATAGAGAATCCCAATTTCACGTAGATAGGATATTATTGGAGTGATGAGACAATGGAGAATATCGAAGACTTACTGTGAGAATACCAAGACCTATTCCTGATGAAATTTTCATAGATAAAGGGGATAACAAGATACTTAGGGGAGATGAATATTCCACTAAAACCAAGAGCTAATCTAGTGTAGTAGAGTCCTTACAGGTTAAATACAAAGTATAAAGAAAAGGTGAGATTTGAAATAGACAATACATTGGATGCAAGAATTATTGAATAGGTAAAAGAATCTGAGTGGATCAATACAATGGTAGTATATGAAAAGAATATAGTAGGAATCAAGATCTGCATGAATCTGAGGAAGTTGAATGATGCATGTTTATGTGACCTATTCCCAACACCCTTTAGAGATGAGGTACTGGAGAACGTAGGGGGTCAAGAAACTTATTATTTCACAGATGGATTCTCGGGGTACCATCATATAAAAATTGTGCATGAGGATCAACAAAAGACTACTTTTGTGAAAGAGTGGGAGAGTAATCAATATACAGTAATGCCCTTTGGAATGAAGAATTCCATCGTGGTATTTTCCATAGTTGTTCTCGCAATGTTCAAGGAATTTATTCATACATTCCTTAAAGTGTACTTATACGATTAAACTATGTTCATTCTACTGAAGGTCCATATAGATGTATTCAGGATGATGTTGGATAGGTGTAGACACTATCTGATTTCATTGAACCTGAAGAAGAGTATTTTTTGCGCACCATTTGGAATTTTGTTGGGACGTGTAGTTTAAAAACAGGGATTACTTGTAGATCCAGCCAAGATTATATTAATTATGGAGTTATAACCACCTACACTATTCAAATAACTGAGGGAAACTTTGGGTCATACGGGCTATTATAGGAATTTTTTCAAGGGTTACACGTAGATTATAGCACTAATGGAAAATTTATTGAATAACTAAACAAATTTTCAATGGAACGGGGATTGTCAGAAGGGGTTGTACACCTTAAATAAGAAACTGGTAATTATGTCAATTTTGATATTTCCATATTGGAGCAAAGAGTTCCATGTGCATGCATATGCATTCTCTACAACATTGGGTGCAGTACTATCTTAACTAGGGGAGGGAAACATAGATCACCTAATTTCTTTTTCAAGTATGAAGTTTCCATAGCAAAGAAGAATTATAATACCATGGAACAAGAAGGAATGGAAATGGTCTATGCACTATAGAAGTTCAAAAATTATTTAATGGTGTCTCACATTAAGATGTACATAGATCATTCTGCATTACAATACGTATTCAACAAGCCATTGTTGGGGGGGAGAATATGCAGATGGCTACTATTGTTCCAAGGATATGATTTTGAGGTTGTAGTGAAACTGGGGAAGCTAAATGTAGGGCCATATCATCTATCGAGCACATTATTAGGAGAATATGTAGGAAATTTATATGACAACTTACTAGATGCACAATTTTTTTCAGTAAGACGGTGGATTATTGCTTATCAATAATCGTATAGTTTCTAAGTACATGCATTACTCCATCAGAGATAACAGTGGTGTAGAAGAAAAAATTCGTAGTGAAAGCATCATATTATCAGCTGATTTCATGGAATTTATACAATTTGGGTGAAAATGGAATATTGAGACAATGTGTGTTGGAACACAAAATACCAATGATACTAGATGAAGTACATGATGAGATTGTAGGAGGACATTATGCAGGGAGATCAACTACACAAAATATTTTTTGCACATGGATTTGGTGTCCTACACTTGACAAATATACGAAGGAATACTATCAGTCATATGATGTATGTCAAAGAGTGGAAAAGCCATCTAGGAGGGATGAAATTCCTTTAAACCCACAAGTTACATTGCAAGAATTTAACAAATGGGCCATAGACGTTTTAGGGACAATCAACCCATAAGAAAGAAGATTAGGGTAAAGGTACATCATCACTGTGACGAAGTATTTGACGAGATGGGAAGAATCAACCCCAATTAAATATTGTAACACAGAGACTACTACAAGTTTTTTGTTTGAGAAAGTAGTCACAAGGTTTGGATGTCCGCACATATTACTCAGTGATCAAGGCACACACTTTCTGGATAAGAGAATTACAACATTGACTGAGGAGTTTCAAATTCATCGTCAAAAGAGTACCTCGTATCATCCACAGGAAAATGGAATAGTGGAGGCTTTCAATAAAATCTTGGAGAAATCATTGACCAAAATTTTCATTGTAGAGAGAGATGATTGGGACTTAAGAGGTCCTACAATGTTATGGTCTTACAATACTATAGGTAAAAATTTGACAGGCTAGACACCTTTCTTATTGGTCTATGGGAAGGAAACAATGACTCCAATGGATTTCATTATACCTAGCCTGCAATTGCAACAATCACTGAGCTATTGGACTATGGTGAAATAAAGGAGAGGTCAACAAAGCTAGTACAACTTGAGGAAGATCAGTTTGTCACAGGTTTCCATCAGCAAGTTCATAAGGTTAGAGAGAAGGATTGGCATGATCAACACATAAAACAAAAAAAATTTCAAGTGGGATATTTGGTACTACTCTATGACAACAAGTTCATACAACATCCAGGAAAGTTTAGAATGCATTGGTTAGGACCCTATTTCATTCAGCATGTAACAAAGATAGGTGTTGCACAGTTGGAAACCTTGAATGGATAAGTCCTTCGAGGAATGGTGAATGGAAGTCGACTAAAAATCTATAGAGATGATTTACAGTCTGCACAATAATATAGGTTGGGCCAGAACACATGTATCATAGTAGTTGTATGATAATAGGAAGGAGAAACACAGAAAAACAAATAAAAAGTAGAAAAAGGAAGAAAATAAGATAAAAAGTAGATATATCAAAAAGAAAAAGATTGCATAGTACAATGAATTGGACATTGGGCAGAAGGAATGGTTATCACGCATCAGACTGGAACTACATCAATTCAGCAAATAATACACAGAAAATATATCCTACGAAGCACATAGATGCAAGAGAAATAACCATTGTGTAGGGTGGAAATGACAAGAATGTTGTAAACATTAAAACAAGGAAACAACAACTACAAAGAAGGAATGACATGTCATAAAGGGTCCATAGAATCTTAAATGGTAAAAGCTTCCCAAAATCATGATAGATTGGAAGTACGAGGGGAAAATCACATGACGAATTTGGTAATAAATATGCATTTATTTACCACTCCTCAACCACTTTGGCGGATTGGAAAAGGTAGTTAAGGCATGAAGATACATGCACAGTTGGAAGGAGGAACTAAAACAAAAGAAGGTCATTAAGTGTAAGTCATTCTTTCATGCACGTGAGAGAAAACTAGAGAGGCCAAAGCGAATCTGAGTGCATCATTGTTGAGATACAACTACCAGAGAAAAAACATCGATCCACCTAAGGAATATGTCACAGAATATGAATTCCCCCGCCAAAGGTTGGAGCTCCATTTGTAGTAGCACGAAAATAGACAAAACATCTAGTAAATACACCAAAGGTCAAGGAAGTACCCAAATCTCAAGCTTTGGCATCACAAGAAAGTTTCCACGTAGATTATCTACCATCAAGGATGGATAATGCACCACCAATCATGATACCATCCAATGGGAAGTACTCATTGCAGACATCACCAGTTCCATCTGGTGTGAGAATTGAAGGGGAAATGCTCAGAAAGATTGTCGGCCTAACGTTCATGGATCATGAAATTACCGAACAAAAAAAATTCCCGGAGTTGGCCAGGGAAAATTATTTACGCACAAGGAGCATACCAAGCATAAGAGAAATATTTTTGGTGACATAGGAGTGGTGGAGAGGGTTACATAAGGAAGGGATACTAAACTTGTTGGATATCCCACATTTCAGGAGAGGCTTGGAGATTAATGCTTGTGTGAAGGTGTTTCTCAACTGCGTCCATGGGGGGACAATGTGACTTGATTCCACAGTATCAATTGATATTGTGTTGATTGCATGCACTATAGGACTCCCAAACACTGACGAGGATCCAATCATTTTTTTTAACAAGGGAGGAGAGAGAGACCTCTCAAGGTTAATGAAGGAAAAAATCCATACCTTCATGGGAAAGAAGGGACTAGATGTTAAAATCCTCAGTGAAAAAAATGTCCAGTTTGCAATGTAGGTATTGTCCTGCAAGTTGTTTCAAAAGTGCATGAAGGATGAAGTACCAGCTAAAAACAAATGCGTTGAAGGGGTTCAAATGAATTGGGCCACCTTGTTGGTGAACCAGTTTTTGCAAGATTACATTGAGGCCCATGAAAAGAACATATAATTCCACTATGCATGGTTGTTGATTCTAATTGTGTTGGTCGGTTGGAAAGAAATAGGTTATTATCAAAAAATGTACACATCATGCATATGCAATTTGGATAGTATGTATTCTAAATTATGGCATATGATGATTAAGAGAAGAGAAAACGACACGAATTCCACATTTTATGTATACTTGGACACTATCACACATCTACTTGCACACACACCACACATATCAACAGATACAACAACAACATACAAGGATATCACATGTTTTAAAGTAGGCATGCACCACATGTATGTGTAGGAAAATAATCACCCAGTGCACCAATGGTTTCCCATTAGTTATAGGTTAACCAGATAGGACATATGTTTGATTGCAAATGACTAAGAAGATGGATGGAAACTCCCAACACAAAAAACAAGGCAAGTAGAAGACGAAGAATAGTAAGATAAAAGTGATGAGGAACCAGATGAAGAACAAGGGAATGAGACAAAATATGGAACAAGATATATTCTCGGGCCATCCACAATAGAAAAGAAACAAATAGTCCCAAAAACATGGAGAAAAAAAAGGACAATGGGAAATAACTAGGAGGGGCGCACAGGAAGACAAAAGTGCATATAGAAACCCTCGTGTATACTTTAACCAATGATGATATGGATCGCATAGGCTAACAAGTAGGGATGCCACATAAGAAATAATGGAGGAAGCCACCAAAAAATAAGAAGAGAAACAATAAAGAGTGCAGGAACAATTGGCAGCACTGCAACAGATGTTCGAAGCAACGAGCATCACCAAACAACATAGGACGAAGAAAGGATTATCCAGAGTTCTAGGAAAGGAAGAAGAAATTCCACATTTGGTATTCACCCAATTAGCAGTTGGGAACAAGATACTACATATTGAGACAAATGCACTAGAACTTCCCACAATTGAATTACAATAGCAATTAAATGCACTAGAGCATCTGAACCTAGTTGTATCAAGGATGTCGATGTAGAGACTACAAGACTTGCATATATGATTACTTCAAGAAATTCATAATAGAGGAGAGGAAGAACATCAGGAACTAATAAAAATGATTGATGAAAGAGATCAATTACAACAAAAATATGACGTTGTGATTCAAAAAAGGAAGTAATTTTAAGGCCAAGTGGTGGAGGTCATGAAGAACAAAACTAAGTCCGAGGAAAGGGTGAAGAAATCCATAAGGGAAAATGACAAAGATGAAGGTATAACGCAGAAAACCCAAGCAGTTGTCCAAAAATAAGAATTTCCCATAGTAGTAGAAGCTACTATGGAGGAACAAGTGTTAAATATCAGTGAAGTCATCAAGGGCTTCAGAGCCCAGATTAAGTACTTACAAATGTGGAGCATGCCAAGAATGCTACTGGAAGTGCGAGAAGGAAGGGAGAGAATGGTGACGACAAAATTCATCAATATCAATCAATTATAGGAAAAATGTGCCAAAATCTATGATGAGAGCACACGGAAATGGGTAGATTTAGTAGAGGATCCTAAGATGAAGGTTGTGGAAGCCGGATTAAGAGAAGAACAAGAAAGGGTGCAACAAGATTCATATAAGATAACTACTCTTCCACCAGCGGAATGTATGACAACCATTTTGGCTCAGATCATACTTAGAAGTCAAGAATATGAGGGAATAAAAAAATATCCTTCAACAATGATTGGGACCAATGCAAGAAGAAGCAATGAGGATAATAGGGAAACTAGCCATTGTGTAGGGAAAGGTCAAACATGCAACATATGAAGCAGAAGAAAAACTCATGGCCTTGATTGCATAGTGGGGTGAGGAGATCACAGAAAAATAGGCCATGATAATTAAATAAGTGGAGGCATCAAATGCAACCTCGCAAAATTTCATTGCCCCATGAAAGAGCAGAAGATAGACCTAAGTGGTTCAGGACAAGCCACAAGTAAGTGTTGGAGGCCTGTTGGATAGGAAGATTTGGGATGTAATTTTGGTAAAAATCCCAAGTATATAACAAGTGAGAAACAAATGTGCATAGGATAAGAAGGAATATTAGGGAGTGCGCAACTGAGGCACATCCAGGAGGATAGTAAGCAATAGAGGCGCACCCAGAAGTACATGTAGTGAGAGAAGAATAAAATAGAAAGAATAAATAAATAAGAGAAGAAAGCAAGCAAAAATGAAGGATCACATCTCAACAGACTAAATATGAAAGGACGTGCAAAATAAGGAAGACCAAGTAGTGAAAGTGTAAAAGCAACATGAAAATGGAAAATCAAATGAAAGCATTCAAACAACGAGTTAACTAGAGTTGTCATGCAATGTAATAGGGTTTTGGGAGGAACCAAGTAGGGTTTTAATCCCTATATTATATGCATAAATATGTAACAAGTTGGGAGAATATGGGTTCTCAGTTTGTTGGTTGGTTTGTATCTACATATAGTGGGTTGGTTGGGTTGTTGTTTCTAAGTTTCTATTTGAGTCTGTAAAAGAGAGGAATCAATGTATGAATGTAAGAGATGATGCAGAGAGAGAGAGAGAGAGGATTTCACTGCAGAGCGGCTAGGATAGGAGGGAAGAAACATAATCATGACATATCTTTGTGTTGGCATAGGGGAAGACCTAGGGTTCAACACTGCAACAACGCACCAACAAACCCCTAACTACCGGCCCTTTCGGCAACACCTGCGAAGCAGATGAAGTCTCACCTGAGGTAGAGGCAGGGGAGGTTGCAGGACCCAAGTGTATACAACCTAGCTGGGACACATATCTATGATTACAAAACTTAACAGAGAACTAAATAGTTAATATTCATCATTATTTAACTCTTATTGACATCGCAGGTCAGAACCCTAGTTATAGAGTAGCACAGTATTCAACAAGATCTAATACATCCAAGCACTCAGCATATAGAAATAGATCAGATCTAGCATTCATTCACATTACTAAGCACTAAGCTATTATATCAGAAGAATCTAACATATATCATTGCACTAAGAATACATCACATCAATAACATAACAACTATAATGCACAAAACAACCACAACATAGGATATACATGGTTCACCCTAGTGTGGGGCTACGTCCACCAAATATTCTCTTAGTTATTGTTTTCTTTCAATATTCTACAAGCATAGAGCCACAAGAACCCACTCTACATAGGACAAGAGATTTGTGCACACCTCGCCAGATCCTCCATCCTCGAGCTAGGTTTAATCACAAAGCCTTCTTATAATCTGCACACAATCTTCTTACAATCACTTGCACTTAGCTCTGCAAGTTCTTAACACACCGTATGCACAAAGCCTCTAGCTCTGCACTAATTCGATTATACTATATCTCCCCTTACTTACATTGCCTATATTTCTATTTATACATTACAAAAGGGCCTAAACATGGGTAAACCCATGGGCCAACATCCCATAACCGTTACATAAACCCTAAACCCAAAAAATTCCCTAAGAAGGGGATAATATCTGGTGATCTCTGCTTCGACTTGTGCTCTGCCTTCGACCAGCCTGTCAATGTCCCAAAATTGGTCAAACATGACCAAGGTTCTCCAAACATTGGTCAAGGGGCAATATGCCCCCAACACTCACCTGTGACTCATCCCGAGTCACTCTGATCTGGGTAACTCTGCCTCAAATTCCTCGAGCTTGGCTCAAGATTCCTCGAATTTTTGCTTCACCAAAGCCTCCTACTCGGAAAACTCTTGAATGACCTTCTCCATCATAGGTCCTTCCAAGCATTGTTCAACTGAGGTGACTACTTGTTCTAGTTCTGCACCTCATGCTTCAATCTCCTCAAAAAGTATGGAAGTTGCATCCTGCACTGGCTATAGTCGCTGGGTCACTTCCATGACCTTACTTTGTATGGCATGGACTTGTTGTTGAACTGTGCACTATTCCTAGGATCGTTTCATCATCTCGACCATTGGTAGTGGCTTCAATTGTTCTTGCACCATTGTTTCTTTTTGCTTGGCCTCCTGAAGTTGTGACTCTAGTGTTCTTAGTTCAGGGTCCTCTGCAAGGCACTCGTAAGTCTTCTCACTTTGACTATTGAGTTGCTTACATTCTAAGGCCAATACCTTGATTCCTTGAACTACGCTTTGGGTAGTTTATTCTCTCTAGTCTCACACTTCCTGTGGAGTGCTTGGCACCGTCTATAATTCCGATTCTACTATTCTTTATTAGAGATGTTGAATGGCTTCGACAAGCTTCCCTACTTGTATTTCTACTGGGTCTTCTTCCATCTGTTCTAAGACCGTCACAGAGCAAAGTGCTCTAATGACTGCTTATTTAACTCCAATATACTCTTCTAGCAGTTGTTCCTTCTCCTTCTCGATCTGTACTCTATCCTCTACAAACTTCACTTAGATGTTGTCTTTTTCCTGTTGCACAACCCGATGTTATTCTCTGGCTTCCTCTTTTTATTTCTTTAAGGCCTTTGTGGCATGCTCATTTTCTTTAATAACACAACAACGGTGAGCTTTGGCCACATCTGCTATTTGAAGGAGCTGGGTAGGTTCGTCTCCCAACTCTATTTCTTCTGATGAAGGGGGGCGTAGTACACACTACGCAGCTAGAGTGGAGGGATTGTTGTACCCCTTTCAACTCTGCTTCAATTCTTTCATACATGGTCTCTTGTTTGGCTTCATTGCACTATAATATATATTCTGAGGTATCTGATACAACCGTGATGATGAAATATATGTCATCCATCGTGAGCATAGTCTGGATTTGTGGTTTAGTAGCTTTAGAATTCTTCTGCGATGTAGGTTGCGTGGGGGAAACCTTTCTTTTCTTGGAGGTCTCAGCTTCGTCAATAGGGTCCCTAGGAGGTGTTACTTCACCTTGCTTCTTCTTGTCTTCTTATCCTTTATCTTCTTCTTTGTCTACATCGTCATCACCTCCCCCTCCAGGTGAGTCTAAAGTGATATCTTCTGATGCGCTTTTCAGCTTCTGTACCTCTTCCTTTTTCTTCCTTCTTCTACTATTGGGTGCATCATACTTTTTGCGAGCGACCAGGGGACTTCTGATTAGTTCAGGGTTAGACAGTTCTACCTGGTCGACTGGTACAAGGAGCTCTGCAGACCACTCCTTAGTTATTTCTTCCATTTTCTCCTTAGTGAGCTTGTAGTAATATTGGAGCTCTTCTTTATGTTTGTCTCCTCACGCAGTGATATAAATAAAATGTCTATCTCCATGAAAATTCACAAATGGTCTAAACCTGTGCAGGGTATTTGGTGTCATGCGAGGGGAAGACTCAATATCCCTCTTTAGCTGCAAGTAACAGGTGTGGAACATCGCGTTTGACTACCATTGTTTATCCATGTTGCTCAAATACTAGAGCATGGTGAACTTCGCAACTAAGGGTTCTGATGGCTTAATCTCAGGGAAGGTCACACCTTTCGACATCTCCTAAGCAATGAAGGCGATGAGGATCAAAAACCAATTGAAGTGGAACTCGTAGCCTTGATCCTAAGCCTCATGATAGTCTTTCTCTAACTGGTTGACGAGGTAGCTCTCCCAGTTCATTTGTATCCCTTCCATGCATTTTCCTGCAAGGTCGACGACAAACCCCGTGACTTGTGTGGGTCTATTCTTCCTTACTAGCTTACCAACAATCAACAAGTAGGCTAGGCACACTGCACCATTCTGGATGGAGGCTATCTTGTATCCTCGCTTCCCCTTTTCCACATCGCCATAGGTGTCTTTGATTGTTTGTGCCAGGGTGCGATCTACAACCTTCCTTGGATAATAGTCTTGTGGGTCTAGTCCTTACATGCTTAATTCGGTGATCCTATGGATCAATGCTAGATCGAAAGTGATACGTCTGTCCAGCCATAGATAACCACCATGGAAGCACAATAGCAGGATATTAGTGCACGCGTTAACCTCCTGATGTCTTCCGAAGTGTGGTATCTTCATCATGTTCAATATAGTGGACCTCGCGATGTCCATGGTCCACAGCTGGGGGATGATATTCGAATTCTTCCCCTTGGTTCTGGTTAAGTACTTGTATGGTACAAGAATTCCATAGTTCTTGTGGTCTCCTAAGTTATAGTCGTTGATATTCAATGTTGGAATCCTCTCCAACTGCGGTCTAACTGTGCGTATTCCCTTCGGGAGGTATGCAATTATGAATGTGTAGTCGACGTCCCTCGGGATGCTCTCACGACTCACCATGACGGACAGAGGTGGGATGTAGTCGGGCAGGATAGATGGGATGAGATTTTCATTCACTAATTCATCACGATGCTTCATTCGCTTCTCTTTCACAACTCGAGATGGTCCAGATCCATGATCATTCGACGAGGATGATTGCACTCCTCTCATCGACGAGTCTTGGATTCCTGCAGAGATCACCTTCTCATCCATGAGGTCTATTAGGATCTCTTCAACGAATTTTTCTAATGAACTAATTTTGTTTGACATGAACACTCCAGATCTGATATCTCGGGTCGGTGAACAATACTCAATGTAACATAATGGATGGCGAGGTCTCAATAATCACTGTGTGAAAGCAACTATTTCTCTATGGTATCGGATAATCACAATTGGAAAAAGTTTTCTCGGTGCAATGCTCGACAGGATAAATATAAAATGTCATAGCAGACTCTTCCAACGGGCAGGAATGCTTCAATCAATGCAATTCCATATGTTATGGCATGGTCCCAACAGTCCAGTGACAAACGTTTTGGCAATAACTTCATTTCCATCCGTTCTGGAGTGTCTTTCTAATGGTCGAGACACCTCCAACAGTCATATTTAATTGTCATAGAGAAGTTCTAATTTACATTGTTCTGATATCCCAACGAAGTTCTAGTTCTACAAACCTTCCTTCTGCGAAGTTCACTCTAGAACTTCCCGCAATTTCTCTAACTTTTCTTTCTTCTTACTAAGCTTTATGGCCTTCTTTCCTGAAATCTGAGTCACTAGTTTCCTCTTTCCATTATCGTTCTTATCTTCTCTTGGCGTGGTAACTTCGCACTGTGGAGGGTATTTTATAGGGTTCGAGGGTAATACTTCTTCTCTTTCTGGGGTAGGTGCTCTACTCTCTTATACATACAGGTGTTTCAAGTCTTCCTGTGTTCTTTCAACTTCGACATCTAGATCTCTGGTCCTTAGTAGCTTTGACTTGTACTCTTGTTATTCTAGTAAGTGCACTATTATCCTACCCATGAAATCTCTTAGTTCTTGTTTTTTCTGTTCTAGATCCTCCTTTTCTTATTTCCTTCGTATCTGATATTTTTCAATCCAATTTTTTCCTATCAAAATAGAAAATGGGGCGTTGTTCTCAACAAATTTAATGATATCAAATTCTTCTTCTATCGAAGTGCCATGAGAACTCATAGGTATTTGGGTAGGTCTTTCACATAGGGTTATTAGCTTTCCTCTAAATAATCCTATTTCTCCTAGTGAAGGAACCATAGCAGACTTTCCTAAAATTTCCCAAGTACTTTCCATCATAATGTTCACTTGTGTTTCTACATCCAATACACAATCTATGTCAAAGTATCCTATTCTTGTTTCTATTCACTCTTTCTATCTTAAGATCTCTGATAAGTTGATATCTTTGTGATCATTCAAGGTTTCTTTCATCTTCAATAATATAGCCTCTGAATCTTTCTGGTTCTTAGTCTCGGGGCCTTCCTCAGGGTTTTCTTGTCTCGTATTCTTCTTTTCAACTTTGTCAATCATTCTAGGGAAATCCAAAACTTCATGGTCCATAAAGCTTTACAACAAATACAACTAGGACTTCTACCAGGGCATTCCTTAGCAATATGTCTTGGTCTTCTGCAGCTATAGAAAAGAGTTAATCCTCTCTTTCTTTTAAATGACACCCAACCTTTCCTGTACTATGCACTGGGATCACAATAACTAACCTACAAAAACTTCTTTCTAGGATCCTGCATCCATTTGTTAGTACAAACATTATTTCTATGCATAGGAATAACATATCTTTCACTATTCTAACCAAATCTATTCATATCCAATCTTCTTTCTTCTAGTTGTACCCTAGTTTTCATAATAGGACCAAATCTATTAAACATGCCTAGATCCATTCTTTCGAAATAAAAAAAAAAATCACTTATCTTACCTTTATTAGAGAACAAAGCTTCAAGATATTATGTTTTTTTCTTCATATCAGAGTTCTCTTCTTATCACAGAGCTTCGCAAGTCAAGTAGAATACTTCGCACTAAAGCAGTAGATCTATGCACAAAGATTTATTTTATTCGGTTCCCATCAATCGCAGTTTCAGGTCCCAACAATGGAACCATTTGTTGGCACAGGGGCAGACCCAGGGTTCAATGCTTCAACAACACACCAAAAAAACCCTAACTATCGACCCTTTCGGCAACACCTGCGAAGCAAATAATGTCTCACCCGAGGTAGAGGTAGGGGAGATTGCAAGACCCAAGTGTCTACAACCTATCTAGGACATAGATATGTGATTACAACACTTAACAGAGCACTTAGCAATTAATATTCATCAATATTTAACTCATATTCACATTGCAGGTCAGAACCCTAGTTACAGAGCAATGCATTCATTCACATTACTAAGCATATAGAAATATCATTATTCATATTACTAAGCACTCAACATATAGAAATAGATCAGATCTATCATTCATTCAAATTACTAAGTAATAAGCTATTATATCATAAGCATATAACATATATCATTGCACTAAGAATACATCGCATCAATAACATAACAACTATAATGCACAAAGAAACCACAACACATGATATACGTGGTTCACCCTAGTGTGGGGCTACGTCCACCAACTCTTCTCATCTTTATTGTCTTCTTTCAATCTTCTACAAGCACAGAGCCACATGAACCCACTCCTCATAGGATAGGATATTTACATGCACCTCACTAGATCCTCCTTTCTCGAGCTAGGTTTAAGCACAAATCATTCTTATAATCTTCACACAAGATTCTTACAATCACTTGCAATTATCTCTACAAGTTCTTAACACACTATATGTGCAAAGCCTCTAGCTCTGTACTAAGCCGATTCTACTAGATCTCCCCTTACTTACATCACCTAGCTTTCTATTTATAGATTACAAAAGGGCCTAAGCATGGGTAAACCCATGGGATGACATCCCATACCTGTTACATAAACCCTAAGCCCAAAAAATTCCCTAAGAAGGGGTCGAGATCCCATGATCTCTACTTCACCTTGCGCTCCTCCTTCGACCAGCCTGTCGAAGTCCCAAAATTGGTCAAACATGACCAAGGTTCTCCAAACCTTGGTTAAGGGCCAACACTTTGTAAGCGTAGTGTGCAAGCCAGAAGAATTTGATAAATGCATAATAAATAAGCCATTCGTTGTGGATGTAGCCTAGTGTTGGGTAAACCATGTTAATTATTTTGTTACATGTATGTTATATGAATGTTCATGGATTATGTTTTATGATAATTATATTATATCTGTTTTATGCATAATCATTATGCAATAATCATGACTATTACATTAATGGGTTATGTGATAAACTGGAATATAATGATAGTATGAATACAAAATCACTAAGTAGATAATAAGGAATAAGGACAGAATTTTACACAGAAAAATACTAAGGAAGAATGATTAGAATGGTCACCTCCCATTCCCTCATTACTGTATAAATATGGTTCTTGCAATCCCAATAGATACCTTGAGTGAGACTTCATCTACGTAAGAAGTTGATGCCAAAAGAGATCATTTCTGATGGGCTTTGTTGTTCATAGATAACTCGAACCTAGGGTGTTACAAAATGTGTGCAACGCCAACAACATATAAATTCTCACACAGATCCATGAACTATTATCAAATTTGTAACCCCATCCAAAGACAATGACAAAAAACTAGCATTTTCATTCTTCTCTTTCATATCATCCTTTTCTACTTGATCTAGATATCTTTCCCATTTCTAACCACTTGTTACAAACTAGTGATATGATGGAAAATTCGACACTTGAATAAAATATAGATAGTTCATGCAATATGGATAATATATCATAGAGAGACCTCTACATAATATGTGAAATAAAATGACAAATTACATCATCTTGGATAAATATATTATTTTTATCATCTTTCCAAATAGATATGTGATGGTTCCTCCACTTGCCTTGAGTTTTCCCTTACTTATTAAGTATTTATAATATTAATCGTTATATTTGACATGATAGAATTCCCCACAATATTTTCATATAATAATATATTTATCCTTGGCATTTACATTTTTCTTATCACACGCCTTTCCTACATGCTTCCTAATTGTATTTAACTTCATTTGGAATTTAATTGCCTTGCCAAGTTTCCAACTACATATAATGCATATACATTGACATGATTTATATTTCTCATTTTTTGGAGGTATTGGTTCAATAAATGAAAATTTGGAGACCCATTCTAGTGGGAATAGTCTCCCTATGTCTCATTGGCCTTTTTTTCTTTTCCATGAATTAACTATGTCACCTTCCAAGGAAAAACCTTCAACATTTTTATGACCAATTTTTGGTGAAAATTAATTTATCTCTCTTTGTTCATTAAAGGAACCTATTATATTATCCATTATATTGATATTAGTTTCATTCTCACATATTTAATATATCTCTCATTCATAAGTTCATAAGTAGCTCAAAAGATATTGAGACATGAAGATAATGTAGAATCTTGAGTTGAGGATTTTGAAAGTACGATAATACATCAATTTTTCTTTATGTTTTGGTTTCAATACATCCTACATGTTTCCAATGAATTAGATTGAAAAAGTAATTAAATTATTATTGAGAGTGGAATGCTATTTCAATATATATGTGGGGGTTTACACATGTCATCCAAGAATCTTTGGACAACTTTCAAAGTGAAAAAAACTTTTTTCTTATCACCACTTGAGATAAATACCTTTAGGATACCCAGCTCGGCTAATGAGTGGTAGCTCGACCTTGTGAGGCGAGTTGGTTGCTAGTTGTTATTTCGTTTAGAGCGTGTGGCCCATTTGCGGCTCAGGGGCATAAGGGGGAAGTAGAGTACCCCTAGCATTGGATGGGAGGTACCGGTGAAGTCACATCAGTTGGCAAGCGGGAGCTAGACGAAGCGTGTGGGACAATGAATCAGAGCTGTCACCTTGGGCTACGATACGCATGCTCTTATTTTGAATGGTAGATTAATATTGATCTTGCACTTCCATCATTGTACTTCTATTGTATAAAAAATGTTTTTACTCAACACTTTTAATCGAGAACTTAAAGTCGTCATAGCTTTACGCTCATTGCATTGAATTGATTCCCTTGGAAACCGATCCCTGATTGCTTTAACTGTTCTATTTTTTTTAATGATTATTATGAAGAGATTATACTTTATCATTCGTCCTCATCCCTATATCATCAGTCCACGCCTAAGCAGTCGGCTAGGAGTTGGATCAACAGTCATCACTTCGGTGTTAATAGACCTATAGATCCTAATGCCCTGCTTTTTTGTGCGTGGATTGTGAGAAAAGGACAGTTTTGCCCAGTTGTCTACCCTTGTTGATTGTTCCTGGTTGACGAATTGTCTTGTGCCTTTTTGCAATTGAATACCTCTGTGATTGTTTACCTTTTCTCACTGTGATCCTCTTATTATCCTCTACATTATAATCTTTGCATTTTATTATGTTTGATGGCAAATACCCTTTGCATTTCAATACACTAACCCTCGAATTTATCCCTCTGCATTTTATTATGTTTGATGGAAAATACCCTCTATGCTTCAATACACTAAACCTAGAATTTATCCCTCTATGTTTTATTATGTTGGATGGAAAATATCATTTTCATTCCAATACATTCAACCACAAATTTCCTCTACAATTCATTATGTTTGGATGGCGAAATTACATTGCGTTTTAATACATTCAACAGCAAATTTCCTCTGCAATTCATTATGTTTGGATGACGAAATTACATTGTGTTTTAATACATTCAACCGTGAATTTTTTCCTCTGCAATTCATTATTCTGATGGAGAAATTACCTTTCATTTTTAACACATTCAACCTTGAATTCCCTCTGTAATTCATTACTTTTGATGGCGAATCTTCAGGTGTGATTTTTTTTTACTGTTCCATTGACTGTGAACCCTCATTCCTTTACCTTGTTGAGTGAAAATTCAATGTGTTTTATAATATATATTTGACTTCGATTTTCATTAATAAACTCAGTGCCTTTTTATGATAAAACTCAACAAACTTTCACTAATGAAACCCAATGATTTTGAGGTTAAAACTAAGCGATTTGCCAGTATTAAAACTCAATGAATTGAATGGTAAACCCAACGAATTGATTGACAACATTTTAGTGGCAAAGAATTCATAAGTATCTCGTGGATGCACAACGATATATTTCTTAATATGGGTTTTTAGATTTTCTTTAATATACGCTCGGTGATAGACAGTGTCATTGTTATCTCTTTAATTATGCACATCGATATATCCTTTAATAGAGGGTCATTGTTATTCATAACACTCCATGCACAGAGTTTGGGGTAGCGTTATTGATAGTTGACAATAATAATTCTGACTGCAACTTTATGCAATGTATAGAGATTTAATAATCAGAGAATAAGAGGGTAATGCAGAACAAAATGATTTGTGAACAACATTGATCGTGACCTTTAATGGACAATGATGTTTATTTACCAGCTATTTATGGTAGTACCCAGGAAATTTTAGTAATTAATTCATATCAGGGATATCATCTTTATGCCAGCTATATCATGCTTACCATATGACAATAGCGTATAAACAACCATATAGAAATTGCCTATAACAAAATTAATAGACTGCAATACTACCTTTAATGTACCTGCAATTAAATAATTAATCAACAACATTGATAGTAGCCCGCTTTAATTGCATTGGTATTGACAACATTATGGAAGGGCAGCGTTGCTTGCATTGGACAGTGGATTATACCATTCAATGACAACGTTTTTTTATAACTGTATATTATTATTATTATTATTATTTAAATAAAAAAGAGTAGTACCTTCTATATTAGATAAGCATAGAACTGTGACAAAAATACATAGTCAAGGCTATAAAACCGCCAAAAAAATACTGCCGGTAATACTGCCGGAAACCAGTAAGACTAAGGGGCTTATAGCAGTTTTAGCCATTATACATTATAACTGAAAAACCCTGTCCTGCCCGAAGGAAACCAGGACAGGTGAAAAAAGGTCCAAGGGTTCATAATTCATAAAGTAAAAAAACATTAAACAAAGCCAGGAACCAGTAAAACCTAAGCATCCGGAGCGCCGTCATCATCCCTCGCCTGCCAGCTGTGCCTTGCTGGAATAGCAAACTCCTGAGCGCACATGGGACATTTGTGCTGAGCTGGAGCTCCAGAGAACACACTGAGGAGGATATCTAAGCGCTGGCTCATGAGGAGCGTTCTGAGCTCCATGTCGGCCAGGTGGCTGCGCAACTCGAAGATTAAGGCTAGGTGCTCATCGTTCAAAAGAAAACCATGCATGCCACCTTCCCAGCCGTTGTCGTCCTCTGCCGCTCCCGCATCCCTTTCCTTTTCCGACTCGTCCACAGCTTTCCTCTGCTCCTCACTAGCCTTGTTGTCCATGGGCTGCTCGGCTTGGAACGATGGCAGTTCTTCCTGCCATGGAATTTCTTCAATTGGACAGCCAGGGGTGTCGTCTGCACTGTGTGAGGTTCGAACTGGGACCTCCAAGGCTTGTGGCATTACAGTGCATGGAAGGTCATCTCGTAGCATCTCGAAGCATGGCAGCTCCTCCTCTATAATGCATATGGACAGCTGGACCGTAGGTTCCGCGTCCCTTTCATTACTCACCCCAGGCTTCATCCCATCCCGACTGCAACCAGCCTTCTGCTCAGCCATGGAGTCGAGTAACAATCGCCTCTCTGCACGGGCTCTTCTACGCATAATTGAGGATGCCAGAGACATTGCTCTCTCTAGTTCCTGCTTCCTACGACGCTACTCCCTGTGAGCAACCCAGGCAGAGCCTCGACGAGGCCTACCTCGCTCACAAACCATTGAAACCAGGTGGTTCGAGCAGGGAGCAAGAGAGAACCTCACAAGTCCAAGATTCACCAACCAGAACAATAGCCAGAACAGGTCCTGATCCAAACGTCTCAGCCTAAAGTTCTCCCAGACCGCCGAGCTCTGGAATGCCACCCCAAAGCGCATGGAATGAATGTTTAACGGGCGGGCAAATATCAATTCGAAGTAATAACTAGACTCCATTAAAACCTGTCCTTCCGCATCCATGACCGGATTGAACTCGCGAGAAGAGTAAATGATCGCGCGAGTGAACTCCCYRGGCRTATTATCCCTGCGATGGYCGRCCCCCATTRTTAATGCTAATGCGTGGGTGGCTGCCATCCGCAGTTAAATCAACTGTTAAGACTGCTCTGAGTGCGGGACCAGGTGTCACTGACTCAGAGTGTCGTGTCACCCCATCCGGGTCGTATATTATTATTATTATCATCTCACAACAAGTTTATTAATTGTGTTTATGACAACTTTTTTCTTCTTTTTGGATAAATTTGCAGCGATATATATTTACTTATGGTGACAACGATACAATTGGTAATATTGCTAATTTATTTTATCCTTAATCCTTTTAAGGACATTGTACAGGTATATTAACATTGTATCTTTTATTGCCTCAGCAATCAAAATATATATTAATACCAACAAGATATACAGATAAAATATCTTGAAAGGATCTATATTAACCATTATCCAATGTCTTTTATATATTAACCATTATCCTTGTTAATTTTATTGGTTATATATTAATATCATTAATACACCTTTATCTTTTATTGCTAATTTTATTGGTTAACCATTATATATCGTTGTACAATATATGTATCACCCATTATCTTGTAATAACCATTATCAACGATATTTCCACAATATTTTATTGATAATTTTATTTTAAAGGATAGGTACCTTAATAAATTAATTAGGGTGTGCACATTGATTTTGCTGCGCAAGAAAATTTTGTGTTGTATGAATGACTTAGTCGTCTTGTTGACTCGTTGATTGGGTGTTAGGGTTAGTCATCAGGTGTTGGGATAGTTGATTGATCTCTTAGCGCATTGAATTTAACTTGTGTCAAGGGTCTAGTTTGTTGTTGCGCCATGGTGGTTGTCCCTCTCTTTGTCCAGTGACAACTTGATTCTAGATGAGGGGATCATCGCGCGCCCTCACGGACAGAGGTGAATGATAACTAGCTAGAGTCTATGCTTCCCATCGTGGGTGTTTGTTCATTGTAGTTGTTGTTGGTGTTTGGGATTGTAACACCTTCATGCGTTGGGTTGTGTTCCATATAGGTTCTAGTTACCAGCCATTGAGGCCATTGTCTCAGGATGGTGGATGTTTCCGTTTAGCTTGTAGGCGTTGTCATGTTTGTGTTGGGTGGATAGTCGTTCATCTCTGTCTTTGATTCCCACATAATTTGACCAATTGCACGATGTGCTAAGTGGGTTGAGTCGTTGCTGACTGTTAACTGATCTACGTGCATGGTGTTTGTCGTCAGGTTGTGTGTTTTAGTGTTGTCACCGTTGCCTTTCTACCTAAAACAAAAAAAGAATTGCACTTTTTGCTTTGCTGGGTGTCGTAATGATGGGGGTCGTTACAACAACTTTCAAAGAAAAAAAACTTTTTTCTTATCACCACTTGAGATAAATACTTTTAGGACCTTATTGTGTCTTCAAGTAGGGTTTCGTTTAATGTATAAATTTAATAGGACCTATACTCCACCTTTTGTTTATTATGTAGGGGATCCAAATGCATAATATGCATAGTTTTTTAAGATATTGAAAATTTGTGGGTCTCCATCAAATGCCTAAATATACTAGAAGTTTTTTTTTTATAGATATTAGAAAAATTGTAATTGTAATCATCATCTAGGCTCTCGATAAGGAATCCCCATTTCCATTATTGGGGAACCACTTTTTTAAAGATATTAGAACAAACAGATACATAAATTGTAATCATCATCTAAGCCCTCGATAAGGAATCCCCATTTCCATTATTGGGGAACCACTGGTGAAAAAATAAACTACAAACTAAATAATTAAAATATTCTTAAATGTGGCATTCTATTTCAATATATATGTGGGGGCTTACACATGTCATCCAAGGAACTATGGATGACTTTCAAAGTGAAGAAAACCTTTTTATGTGTATGATTTTAGGATGATATTGTGCCCTCATGTAAGTAGCATTTAGTGTAGAAATTTACGAGAACTGCTACTCCACTTCATGTTTACTATGCAGCGGTCTCCAAATGCATAACTACACACATTTTTTCCTCTCTATTGAAAATTTGTGGATTTGCATCATATGCCTAAATATAAATATAAAAAAATTAAAAAAAATTGTAAAGATTTTTTTATTTTTTTTTAAATTCCTAATCTATTTCATTAAAAATAAAGTAGTCGTACATTTAAGAGGTTTGAAAACTTGTGGATTTCCATCATATGCCTAAATATAAATATAAAAAAAATAAAAAAAAAATTATAATTTTATTTTTTTTTATTTTTTTTGTAAATTCCTAATTATTTCATTAAAAATAAAGTAGTCGTACATTCAAGAGGTTTGGGATGAACTAAGAGGGATTTGGAAGAGTCATTTAGAGAGATGGACTAAAAATTTCTAAAGACCTAAGCTTGTCCTTACTTAGAAACTAGGCAATGAAAACTTCAAAACCAGGATCTTAAAAATGAGACCAAAAGTCTTTGCAGTGCTTGACATGTCACAAAAATTGGAACTAAATAAAATTATAAGAAACCTGAAAACTAACAAGAGAATGAAAATTAACAAGGTGGGTCCCCTAGGGGGATTTCCTCTACAATTGGGTGCTCGGTGAAGTTGTTGTTGCTGGAGGAGATGGTGGATCTTGATTGTGCTTCCTTGGTGGGAAGTTATGTGATTTTGATGAAGGAGGACTTTCTTCATGGGGGGTAAATTATGGACGTCACCTAGTTTTGCACCCTGCTTACTTGATTGAGCTCCTATTTTCTGCCTTCATTTAGAATCAGAGCGGTCCAAGTTGTTGTGTTGTTAATCCGAGGACGATGAGTGGGATCTAGGAGAATGTGGAGAGTTGGAGGCACTTTGAACTAACATGCCAAGAAGACTGAGAAGGGAGTGGTTCAGAAGATTTTTTATCGTCCAATGGCTACTTTGTTGGATTTGGGTGCGCTGGGTTATGGGATAAAAGATGGTCATTTCCTCCTCCCAATCATCCAGCAGTTTCTGGATAAAGCTCGGGACCGAAAAATTATATCCCTTATGACTGATCATGGTAGGTTGAATATGTGTGTCATTCTCTATTGTAAATATATTAGAATAGAGGGATATGTAAATTTTGAACATCATCTAGGCCTTCCATATGAAATCCCCATTATCATTCATGGGGCACAATTTGCAATTATTCCTCCACCTTTTCTTTGATGACACATGAAAAGAGTTCCCATCTAAAGGGCCCCATAAGTTAAAAGGAATTGTTGTTTTCTATTTGGGGTATAGTCTTTCCTTGATCAATACAATCATGGTTGGGTATGATGAGAAAGATGCATTCAACCAGACTATGGATTTATTGTACACAATTTTTTTGGATTTAATAGTGTAAGTTGTAAAGGGTTTTAATGTGACAATTAAAAAACATTTAATATGGTTATTTAGACGGTTAGTTCTTTTATTTCATTATGATGAAATTTATCTTTCATATATAGTGAAAAATGTAGTTAAAATATATTATTTTCAATTTATTTTAAAACAAATATATATGAAGGGAAATCGACATTTTTGACTTAAAATTCTATAAAAATTATTTGAATAAAATAAATCTCAAATATAAAATATTAGCATTATACATCAATTTTTCAATTTTTAATAAAGATATTCTACCTTTTGCTTTGAAAAAATCATTTTCATCTATACTTGCCTCTTAGTAATCTCCATTACAATAACTACCTCATAAGAATCTTTACAAAAACATTGCAACATGTGACACAATGCAAAAGAATAAATAAAAGAGAATATCCCTTAAAGCAAAGAAAAGGTCATGAGAGATAAACAATAAATATATTTTTCATAACAAAATGAAATGGATCTTATTGATACTACCGTTATTTGATAAAGAACAAATAAAATAAAACATCTCATAAAGCAAAGAAAAAGGTATAGTGAGAAACAAACGACAAAAATGCTTTCATGTATAATAGAATTTATCTGATTTATACAATCGGTTATTTTGTTGGGCATTAATAAAATTGTCTTAATATCTTATGTTCAATTATTTTGATAGAATTAAATTTATAAATACCATCTTGTATTTTTATAAACAGATTTTTTATGTTTTTTTTTGTTTTTTAATTTTGAAATCTATTTTTAGATATCATTCCCTTTCTTTATTGCTACTCTAAATCAATTAAATAGATTTTATTGCATATCATATTAAAAATCTATTTATAGTATCTAAAAACACATCAATATGCATGATAAAGTTTTGGAAATGTTAAAAAATAATAAATCAAGCTAATGTCAATAGCATGAGATGTAAATAACAAATAGACTTCTATAATTAGAATGGTGTGTTGACTCAAATATGAGTGTGTTTATATGTGTTCGAACATGGTAAGATACTTTTACATAATATTATAGCTTCGGGGAAGCTATAGAAAAAAATGAGAAAACAAACTTTTGATTAGTGTTGGACAATCTAGAACTCTTAAAACTAAAATCGAAGGATGATGGGAAGAATAGTAAGAAAATTGGATCCTTTATCAATGTAAGAGACAAGGTCCTATATTTCATTGTATTTTTTAACAATTTTTATTTTAGAATAGAAAACAAAAACAACATGGAAAAGACAAATGGTGCAGGGAATAAGAATAAGAGGGTATTTACAACTAGAACATTAAAATATAATATTAGTGCATAATCTTGCATAAAATACGTTGTGAAGGTAGTCATAATAAACAAAAAGTAGGGATGTTTATATGAGATTACAAGAGAAATATACTTCTTGTGTTATCTTTGTCATGGACAATTCCCTTAAACGTTGAACTAGTTCCAAAACAAGGGGATATTCTTAGGTATATTAGTATTATTATATCATAATGATAGCACAACTAATCCCCAATACAAGGACATCTTTCAAGCAATAGCAATATCTAATTAACAAAATGATAACACGAGTGTTATTTGTAGGTAGTATAATGTTTGTGAGGAAAGAAAATGTATCATTTAAATATTATTAATGAAACTTAAAATAAATTTAACTATGGTAAATTTGTTGCATTTTGTGTGTTCATTGTGATTTGGTTTAGTGGTTCTAGTGTTTTATGCTTCCTTTTTGGTTCACGCCTCTTTATGTTTTCTTCTTTTAACTTTTAACATTGATATCTAGCATAAAAAGTGATGCTTCTAAACTTTAGAACTAAGAATGCAAGTTCAAAGGTCCAATTACATTTCAAAATGAGTATGTTCACTTCGAAATCTAGCATAATGTGTAGGATTTTCTTATATTTTTTTTTGCAGTTATGAAATTTTCTACCATGAGAAATCGATGAAGATTGATTTTTCTAAAACATAAAACTTAAAATGACCATGAAAATTTTCACTTGTATTTCAAAATGGGTATAAGGATGGGTTTATAATTAGCGCTTTTGCATCCTTCAAAATGATGTTAACAAAAGTGTAACACTAGCTTTATTTCCTTTTTTTTTGGTTCATGTCTATAAATCCATATCACATTGTGGATAATGGTTTGTTCATGTATACAAATCCATATCACATTATAGATAATGGTTTGGATTTTGATGAATATTATAAAATATGATAGTATTTTTTAATTATTTTGTTCCCTAAAATTTGTTTCCTTAACATGGTTTTCACTACAAGGAAATTGTAGGTTAGCCATGGTTGAATGATAAAATGTTTTAGGTTTAGGAGACAAATTTGTTTGGCTCAAGATCTAGTGGAAGAGTAGGATTTAGATATGCATTATGAGAGGTGTATGTATCATTTAAGAGGGAGTCCAACTCCAAACCAAACCAAGACAACTAAATTATCACAAAATTTTAATGCACATATTCAATGCATTCTATGCACTGTTACATACATAATCACATAGATGATTCCCATCTCAAGTTGTAAAATTGAAAATACATTTCTCCATTTTGTTAAGGAAATAATAATATGGTGGTGTTGGTTACAAGCTTTATAAAGGTATTTACAATAAAAATTCCCTTTCATATTAAATATATTTTGAGGTCAAACCTGAGTTAAAAGCTTCTTTACTTATATAATGAAAAATATTGTCATTATTAAAGAAGAATTCTAGTATCTAAGCCCATTGATAACATTCAATATATATCAGTAAAATCTAGTTTAAAACCATGAGAATTGTTCTCTTGTATCTTGTGTATTGAAAAAGATATTTATATTTAGGCAAAGAGGCAAGAAATAAGTGCAAATCTTTGTAATTTATTATTTAAAACTTGAGTTAATCATGAAAAAACAAGACTACTTTGACTCATTAAGCGATCCTTCTGCCAATTAGAAAGAAAGATAAATTGACATGTGTGGACAACACAGCTAGAGAGGGAGTCTACAGGCCTCCAAGGAGATCAAGGGAAAAGAGGCAAGAAAAAATTTAAATCATAATAGTTAGATAAAAAAGCATGTCATGTGTTTGCCATTATATCCTTATAGTTGATGAAATGTTCATTTGGAACAAGTTGAATTCTTGAGTTACCTAAAATGCATTTTGGGATTTATATTTAAAATAGTTAATTGATGGTATGCATATCGTTAAGATTTGGAGGCTCACTGGAAGAAAAAAAAAAAAAAACATTTTCTTAAGACAAAAGAAGTACATACAAGAATTGCTAAAGATATTTTCCATGAATGAATGTAAATCTATCGAAAATGATGCAATATTAAAGGATTTATAAAAAAAAATAAAAAATTGAACATGAAGGTGTATCTTAACAAAACTTGGTCGGTCCATAATGCATATAATGTCTTGTATTTGGCCTTGTTCTTTTGAAATTGTTCCCTTAAAGGGTATGTTGTTTTTTTGTTTTCTTAAATGGTATTTTTTATTTCACTAACACCCTAAGGTTTTCCATTTCTTCACTAACATTATAACTATTATATAAAAATGAATCAACATCTGCTAACTTAAACATAATCTAAAGATGGGACAAAAATATGGGTAATAATTGAAGTTGTTGGTACCATTCTTTGATGTCTAAAACATAGAGTGGTGTACAATGTAGAGGACAATTGTTTCATGTCAAAATTCAAAGAAGG